>VDFB02168118.1:71916346-71956724 GCA_007258455.2 Sequoia sempervirens
TATGGCTTGCTTTCATTTTTGTTGTTTTGCTTATTCCATGTTGATCAAATTGTTTGTTTGTCATGTTACAACCTTAGGTTGTCAATGGAAATTTTAAATTACACAATTCTATATACTTTCCTATTACGTTTTTAAACCACATCTCTTTGAGGCATTTTGTTAAATTTTAAAAAAATGACTTTCTTTGTGTATGCTTCCAAAGCTTTCATTGAGGTATTTTGTCAAACAGTTATACAAACCAGCTGATTGCCTTGTCTATGCTACCAAATTTTCCATAAATGTCTCTAAAAAATTAGAATATACTCCTAATGCATGCTCAAATAGGTTTCCAATACAAAAACCCTCAATTTGCTCATAAATATCTAGGGTTTTCTATATTTCACAACTCCAAGGCCTTCCTGATGCAGAGCCAAGGTGAAGATTAACTCATAACAACCTAATGTCAATTCAAAAAAACAATGAACTCTTCTTGAAAACACCTTCAATCTGCAAAGCATCAATTCACCCTCAAGGGTCTCAACCCTTCAAATTTGTAAAACAACACCAAACCTCCACTGAGGCCCTGAAAAAGTTTCTCAACATACCAATGATGACAATTTAGCCATTTAAATGCAATCTCACATTCAGATTCATCATAACCTTCAAAAACTCACCTTTTAACACTAGCTTTCCTTGTAGTATTGGGAAACCTATTTTTTAGCCTTTTGTCTAAATCCTTCCAAAACACCTGAGAAATAAAACATGGATTCAAGCACCCATTTCAGAGTTATTCAACATATCAAATACTGATGCAAACAAGGTGGAGTAACACAACAACCAACCCAATTTGATCAAATGCATGCAAAGAAACAACCTTCAAAACTTCATTCTCCCAAACTGCCCAAAACAATATCCTTTGATTTCTAGGTCTCAAAATTCATCCAATGGACCTACATTTTAGAGAAGGCCATTAAAGGTCCAACACATCATCCATTTAGCATCCACTCAGACCCCAAGTATAATGCCCAACAAATCACATAAGGTTCCCTTGCAACAGTATGGAGTTTCAATAGGTTACCCTACCCAAAGGCTACTAGATTAGCCCCATTTTACAAAGGAGGTTCCTCTTAAAGACTTTTTTTTTACTCCAACCCAATGGAAAGTCATTTGATATGTTCTAAAACAACAAAATCCATGGTTAGTTCCCAGACACAAGCATTCTAAAGTGTTGTCTCAGCAAACCCTCCTTTTACATGCTAAAACCCAAGGGTTTATTGAAATTCATATGCCCAAGCCTTTCCAAACCCCCAAAAATCATCAAACACCTTCCAAATACCCTACAAAAACTTAAAATTTCATTAGATCAACAAGTTCATCATTTTGACAAACCCCACCATCTAGCCTTCAAATTCACAAGGAAAATTGACTTTTCCAGCCCTAGGCATCACTCCTACTCACTCAAATGAACACACCTGCACAAAATAAACCCCCAAAAATTTAACCCTACCTATTATGATCCATTCCACTGAGTTAAAATACCTACAGAAGGTGGAATGGATCAAGCTTGCATTCTTTGTACTCTCAAACGCTTAATTTCTGAGTTACACAGGCAGTCTTTGAAAATCTACTCTAAAACCCACATTACTAAATGGTTAAGCCTCCAATTTGATGGAAATCATAGTAGACTCACTCCAATATCATTCCCAATTCATTTCATGCCACAATATTCACTGTACAGACTGTTTATTGCCAACAAAGTTTAGAAAAATAGTGAAAAATGTGGAAACAATAAAAGATTTCATTCAAATTTTCAAATTGAGTCATGCCAACCTCCCTCTAATGTTTACATGGCCTTTTTTAAAGGAACTCCAACCTCTACAATCGCCTAAAACCACCTTACAACTTCCCTTTACCAACTTGACCTTTCAATTCCCTTTTTAGTGCAACTTTGCATTTTTTCTTTTTTTGCAATTTTTTCACTTTTTGACACTAAAACTGACTTTCAACCTATTCTAATGGACTTTTGATGGCCTCATCACACTACTTTGACCTTTACATTTCCATCTTATAGGTATTTTCTTGTTTATTCCATTGAAGGCTTCATTCCATCATATTGACAACATTTGCCAAGACATGGCAACTTCATAAACCTATCAACCTAACATGACTCAAAACACTTCCTAATGGTCTTTTGAGACCTTATTACATCACACTCATGATTACAAAGAAAAAATTCATCACTTGACCACCTAATGGTCCTAGCTATCCTTGGTGCTCCTGCACCATACATCCAGCCATGAAATCTTTCCAAGTCTCTTGGAATTCTGCAACACCTTGACCTGCAACAAATCTTTGATGATCCTCCTTGTTCCTGCCATTGCTCCCTCTTTCCTTCATCTTCACCTTAGGCTTGGCCTTTTCCTTGCAAAAAAATTCCTCTCTTGACTGATCACCTTGAACTTGCACCTTCCTACTTTGTCCTATCATCCACGGCTGCATCTAATTGCTCCTAACTTGTTCCATGGTGTCACTTACTTCCAAACAGTCCACTCTTTGTCCTTCTTTTATTTTCACCCTTGGCTTCACCTCCATCAACATGATCATCAAAACAAGGAAGTAATAAAGCACTCCCTTCACTCTTTTCCTCTTATCCATCCTCTTCACCATCTACTTTAGGTTCTCCCATCTAGGAACCATTGCCACAACGACATACAATTTCCACATCAGTACTCTTACCCATATAGGACCATCCACTGTCCTAGCCTCATCTTTTTCTTTCTTCTCCATTTCATTTGGAGATCCCACTCTCACCTTTCCTCTAGCCTTCACTTGGCCAACCTTTATCAACATCTCTCCCTTAGTCTCTTCCATCTTTGAGTCATTCAAACACTTTGTAGTTTCAATTTCACCTTTTATGGTGACTGCACCTTCTACAAACTCTGTCTCAGACCTTTCCTTTGCTTTTTTCCATTCCACTTGATGCATCACATCCTTTGATCTCTTATCCTCCACTGAACTCTTTTCCAACACTCTATTTTCAGGCTATTTATCTTCTTGTCCCTTTAGTGGACCAGTTACTGCATCTACCATGCTTTCCACACACTTATCTTTAACCTCAACTACCATACATTCTTCCACTGGCCTTTTATCTAGGCTCTTTGCAACTTCCATTTTTATGACCTGCATCAAAAAAAATTTCTTGTCTTCTTTTTCTTGCCCCCTACATGGGTTCTTTGCATCTAGACTTTGAATCAAATCTCCCTTTACCTCTGTATCTTCTGATTTAAATGTCACTGTTTCTACAATGCTTGTCTGCTCCTTGTCTCTCTTTATTTGCAGAGGACACAACACTGCCCCTATCATAATTTATTTATTCTTGAAAAGCCCTTCATGGCTTTCCTCAATCCATCCACACTCTTTTACCTCTGCCTTCTTTCCCTTTTCCTCTGAGACCTTCTCATCATGTGGTCTTCCATCTTCTTTGTCATCAGTCTATTGCTTTCCATCTTGCCCTTTAATTGGACAATCCATCTCTTCCACCATGACCTTACTAGGCCATTCTCACATCTTCTCCATCTTGTCTCCCCTTATCTTTCCTTTTCCTTGCATTAGGGTCTCTGCCCCAAGGTTCTTCACCTCACATTTCTTTTCATCAGGTCTGCATACCTCTGTTTTGATAGTATTAGACTGTCCTACACCTGTTCCTACCTTTTCTTGACTGAAATCAGTCCTTTTCTTGTCTCCAACCTACTTTGCAAACATGTCTAGATCCTGTATAAAGGATTCCCTTTCTCTTATCACTATTTCTCCATCCTTTTTCCTTTCTAACATTACTCCTTTGTCTAATTTTGCTACCTCAACTCTTTTCTTTGTGTAAGTAGCTGCACCTTCACCATGTTTATCTTCCTCATGCTTGAGGAACTCCTTCCTTCCCATTATCACTATCCTTGCCATTTTGTATTGTTCCTTGTCATCTCCCTGCAATGGGGTTAGCTTGAACTTGATTTCATCTTTCACAATATCATACTAAAAAACAAACCACTTCAACTTCGAAAACTAACATTTGAAAGAGGTGACCGTTGGTCTCCCTCTTTAATAGACTTTTACAACCCTTCACTATTAGTTAATTTGACTTGACTTAGCACTTTTTGCAAAGGTAAAATTATTCGTCATGCCGAAGAAACGAACTGTTAAAAGGAAAAAACTAACAGATGATCAACTCCAAGCCTTCAGAGATAAAGAGAAAAAATGGATGAGGGAATATCGTGAAAAACATAAATTGGGAACGATTGACAAAAACAAGCCAGTTGAAGAGGAACCTCAACTGTCAAAAAGAGAAAAGAAATTGGCAGCAAAAAGGGTACAAATTCAAAAGAGTCATTCTAGGGGAGATGTAGATACCGTAGTTGGAGACACACCCTCTACCACAAGTGAATATGAAGGTACACCATTAAGCACAAGTGAATATGGAGGGACACCATCTACCACAAGTGAGTATGGTTGGACACCATCCACCACATATGAAGTTGAGAGTAAATCATCACTCAGATTTGATGAACAAGGTATGCCATCATCCCCACGTGAACCTCAAGGTATGTATTCTATTCCACCCTCAGTCGAAGGTACACAATCTAGCCCACCTCAATTAAATATTGATGAAATTGTTAATGTTGAGATGTATGTACCTAAGAGAACACCACCTAGAATTTCGCGTAGAAAGCCAAAGTTTTTGATTAATATTGATGAGGATAGTTTGCAGCACATGGAAGGTAAGATTCTAGAACACACTTGTACAAGATATCCTGATAAGATTTGGAAAATGTTCTTTGAAAGGCTAAATGAGACCGGAAAATGTCAACTATTTGTTCAAATGATGCAGGCTTTACAGTACAGAAACATCATGAAGACTCTTGGGTTGAGAACATCGAATGCATCAAGTGAAAACACTATTGTAAAGAATCTAATGGATGCTTATGAGAGTGTGGGTAAGACCTCACTCTCAAAGGATAGTAATGTCACCCGACGTGTCATTACATCGACTTTGGTAAGCTATGAAACAAAGAGATCTCGTCTTATTAAAAAGACAACGAAGAAAATGAAGAGGGAACAAAATATTTCTTATCATTGTGTTGAGGCTAAAATATAAGTGGAAGACCCGGTTATAGATGGAGAAAACATCGAATACCTAAGACTCCGGGATCAAAGCTGCCTTCTTGGGACATGGCCTAGAAGTTACCCACATGAGAGTGTTAAAACACATTGGGTACGTTTTGAGGACTTTGATAACGCATCATTAAAAGATTCTTCATTACTCAAACCTTTTCGTGGCATCCAATGTTCGTTTGAGAAAATATCAGGGTAGACCTTTGAACAAGACCTTGTGGAAGGTCCGTGAGTTTGATCATGAGGCAATACTTGACACAATAAAGAGTAGAGCAGACCCAAATGGTTCATTAGATTAATTTGTAAATTATTATATGCACAATGGTTCTGTATTAATTATACTTGTATCCATGTTAATTTGTTTGATGCCAGTAACCTCATGTATTTTGTTGTGTATCTGTAAGTAACTCGGTAAGCATTGAATGGTGTCCCCTTGTAGAAAGTGTAGATTTATGAGCCATCTAAGAGAATCTTACGCATAAAAGCAATGCAACATCTCTATTTTTATTATGAATCCAAATCTCAATTATGATTTTTAGCCATTACAAAAGTGTGTGCAAAGCTTGGTGAGGGAATTTCAAGTTATTCATTTGAAGTCAACCTTATCATGAGCACCTATGATGTAGACATTATAGGAGCATCTCGAATTTCAAGATATTCTAGATTCATGAGGTGTTGTGTGTGTGTGGTATCTTGGAACTTCGTGAGAGTGAGAGATGTATGAGTAGGAGTGACTAAGTTGATAGAATGGTATGCCTATCTGTAAGTGCCTTCCATGTATTTTCATTTCATTTCCATTTTGGACATGAGTTGTTTCTTTTATTCTTTTACTTTGCCTATTTGTAACTAAACTAGTAAAAATTGATTGGTCTCTCCTTGTAGAAAATATTATTGATTTTTGGAGCCATCGAGAGAATCTCAATAAAAAGCAATGCAACATCCTTATTTACGATGAGTCTTGACAAATCTCAATTTTGATTCCAAGCCATTATAGAACAATGAAACTTTTGTGAGATACCAGGTTTCCTCACCATTTGAAGTTAACCTCTAAATATAGGAGCCTATGATGCTGGAAGCATTATAAAGAGAATCTCAAATGTATAATTGTAAAATATCTGTGAAGCGAGTACCTAAGGCATTGTAATGGGATTTACTTGTAATGACATTCTTGAGAAATAATAGAAATTTGGTGTAGGGGCACCCGAGGTTATTGAGCAAAATTTGGTTCCGAAATCTTTTTAGAGATTGGTTTGTGTTATGAGTTTTAATGTCCAATTGAACAAAGGTCATAACACATCCCACAGTGTTGATTTATAATGTGTAATAAGAGTCGTATTGTTAATTACAAAAAGGAGAATAGTTAGGCATGATTGGAAGATGTAGAATCATTTAAAAGGCTACTTTAAAGCTCACTTGCAGAGCTATTAAGTCCAATATTTGAATTTGTAGCCTTTTTAGAAGGAAAATATTTGAATATAGTTTGTAAAAGTACTATTAATTGAGATTGAGATTGTTAGCTTATGAGGAGAATGCTTGATGTTATGTTGATGGGAAATTTCCTTTTAAGATGCAAAGGATTCACAAAGCACATCAACCATGTGTGGTACAAATGATTAAATCAGAGACAATATGCTTAGCGATGAAAAAGTCCCTAAAAGGAAGAAGAAGAGAGTTACAACTGGCCAGTGACTCGGGGGGCTTTAAGCAGAGATGTAGAGAGTCAAAGTGGAAGACTCAAAAATCGGATTTACCCCAGTAAATCAACAACCTTTTGTTATTTCCTTTGGCCATCTTGGAACAACTACCTAACAAAACACTTTTGAAGCCCGAACAATTTGGCTTAAATTTTAGAGAATGCCTCTCAAGGACCATATCATCATCAATATAGCATCTAATCAAACCCCCAACACCATTCCCAAGCCAAACATACAAGGTTTCTTTGCAATTTCTTGGAGATCCTTCAAACTGCCCTGCAAAAAGGCTACAAAATTAGCCTTGTTTTACAAAAAAACTACTCTTTAAACTTCTTCTAACCCAACAAGCTCTTGGAGAGTCATCAAATGGAGTCACAAGAGCTCTCCCAATTCCATGGGTTTAGAAAAGCTTCCCTCAACCTCTAAGCCATGGCTGATTAAAACCCTCCAGTTTTTTCTGTGTAACAAAATCGCATTAGAGGGTTTTAGCATCTCTCCCTAACTCCAAGGGCCCCGGCTTCAACCTCACCAAAGCACATCAAAAAGTTTTTTTTTAGAGATGCGCACACACACGCATAATAAAACCTTCACCTAGCCTTTAGACTTCGATTAAGATCTCAAAACATCACTTTGGTTCCTCCATTTCAAAATGAAATCGGGCATTCTCAACCCTAAAACAACATCCCACCCGATATAAAGCATGCCCCACAATTATTAAAGGAGTTAAAGGAAGCGGAAAAAACATTGTAAACCTTTCCTTTGAAGCACAATTCACCACAGTAGGAGGAATGGCTCCATCACAAAAATTAAAGTAAACTCAAACCCTACTGATCTATACAGGCTGAATAAAGAAAAATGGATTTTCCTTTCACTAAAACAACCAAAGGTGTATCAAAACATATTGAAATCTAGGTTAAGACCTGCCACCACAATTTTTCATGAATTTATTTTCATAAGAGGCGTGTACTAGGTCGTACATAGACAAAAGAAACTGAAAACTCAGAAAAATGTTCAAATTCCACAGTTTTAGGCGTTGTGAAGAGCACCAATCTTCAAAAAAACTATTGATTGAACCCCCATTCAGGCTTGAATGATGTTTTTAATAAATTTTAAATGAGAATCATCTCCCTTCAATTCCCATAACTACCTTTGAACCACCAAACCGTTATTAAGCCTACAAATACAAGTATTTATTATTTAAGAATGGTTTTTCTTACTAAGCTTTATCATGCAAATTTAATATTCTAAAGGCCTAGGACCACTTAGACACCCTTATAACATGACTTGTAGACTCTTTCTTTGCAATCCCACCTACTTTTTACATAATTTTCCTTTATGGCAATATCAACAATTATTTAATTCAAGAGTGCTTTTGCACATTTGTCCACCCTAACCTACTAATTCCCAAAGTACATAAAAGATTGGTCTATTAGACCTTATTCAAGACAAAAGGCCTCAACATACTAACATTTACCAAATTTCCTCCCAATTTACCATCAAAAAATCACAAATTGAGGGTGAGGTGTGGGTGCTCCTGCACCATTCAGCTTTCAAAAACAAAGTCAATTAGGCTGCCAAACATTTGGATCGAGCTAGCATTTGGTGGAAGAGGAAGAAAGATGACTGGAACTCTAGAGGCTCACCATACTATATTTTGGTGTTGAACCATGAGAGTAGAAGAGAGATATGATATCATGTATCAAAACATTAAGCATGCATTATTCCAACCAACAGAGAAGGAGATGGTTACTTTGCTTCATTTTCATTTGCATAAGCATATCAAGGCATGGGAACCAAGAAGACCAAGGATGTCCAATTTTATGTGGAGGTAATGGATGTGGTCAAGGCTAGGAGGTCAAGAAGGTCAATGTATGATCTTGATGAGAGTGAGGAAAAAGAATTTCTAACAAAGAGAGGGGCCGAGGGAAAAATAAAATCAATACAGAGTTTCAAGGTTTTGTCAAGCGAGTAAGAGAGCTATGGGAGCAGCCTCATCTAAAAGATTTTGAACTAGACTTTGATATGTACCATTTAGAGAGCTTGATTTTTATGGAGTTCCTTTCAAAGCCTCTTCTTTTATGATTCTTATGGTAAACTGATTGGTAGAGTTGATGGAATTACCTTTCTTAGTAGTAATCGCTATTAGTGAGATTGAGATTGTTAACCTTTAGAGAGTAGGACTTGGGCAAAAAGAATTTGATATGGCTATTGCTTTCAAATACTTCAAGCGAGATGTACTCTGCACTGATGCCATTCCTCAATCTTAACTTGATGGCATCAAGGAACGGTTGAACTCCATGGTTATAAAGTATTATGAAAGTAGAATGAACTTGTACTAGTAGCCAATTTTGAAGACTATTACTAATGATTCAAAGCACATCAACCATGTGGTATAGATGATTAAATCCCAAAGACGATTTGTAGCAATGAAATATTTTGAAAAGGAAGAGAGAGCTACATTGGTGACTCGGGAGAAAGTTTAGCTTTCAAAAAACAAAGCCAATTAGGCTGGCAGATGTGTGGGTCAGGCCAACATTTGGTGGAAAAGAGGAATGGCTAAGAACTCCCCAGGGAGGCCCCATACTGAAAGTTCGATATTCAACCATGAGGAAGCGGAGAGAAGAGAGAGTTGATATCATGTAATATCAAAACATTAAGCATGCATTCTTCCTAGCCAATAAGAAGGAGGAGGTGCATTTGCTTCATTTCATTTGCATAACCATATTAAAGGTAGGGAACCAGAGACCAGGATGTAAGAGTTTGTATGTGGAGGTAGTAATGGATGGTCAAAATTAAAGATGAAAGAGCCAAGAAAGATCAATGTATGATTGTTAACCTTGAGAGTATTTATGTTGAAATTTCCTTTGATGCAAGGTTCAAAAGCACACATCAACCCGCGTGTGGTACAAATGATTCACAAATCCCGAGGCGATCACGTAGCAATGAAAAGAGTCTATAAAGGTGAACCTGCAACAATAGCGGTGACTCGGGGGCTTCCGGCTTTCAAAAACAAAGTCAATTAAGGCTACAAGACGTAATGTGGATCGAGACCCAGCATTTTGGTGGAAGAAGAGGAAAGAAAAGATGGCTGGAACTCACATGGAAGCCCACCATACACTACTAGATTCCGGTATTCAACCATGAGAGTAAGATGAGAGATAATATCATGTATCCAAAAGGAAACATTAAGCATGTGCATTCTTCCGGCCCGGTGAGGAGGAAGGAGATGATTACTTTGCTTCATTTTCATTTGCATAACCATATCAAGGCATGGGAACCAAGAAGACCAAGGATGTCAAGTTTTATGTGGAGGTAATGGATGTGGTTCAAACTTTAGGAGGGACAAGAAGGTCGATGTATGATTGGTGTAGGAGCACCATTTAGTAGGTTTTGTTCATCAAGGAAAATAAGGAGTAGAATATCATCAATTTACTAAAACCGGCCCAAACTTATACATTTGAAGGTTTTGAGTCAATAAAAATGGCTTTTTGACCCATTCCTCTTTCTGAATCTTTTGTAACTTGAGGAATGGGTCTACAATAACATTATTAAGGTGTGGGAATGATGTGTTAGTGTTGGGGAGGTCTGAAAGTGAGATGGGTGTGAAACCCATGTGTGTAAAAGTGAGCTTTCTTTAAGAAAAATGGTGGTTTTGAAGAGTTAAATTGTGTTTTTGTGTAGGGCAGCATTATTTTATGATTGTTTGAGCTTGTTTAGGGTATGAAAAACTTGTTTGAGTAATTTATAGGTTGTGGTTAGCTTTGGAAGTATCATTTTCAATAAACCCTTAGGGTTTAGGCTATAATAGAGGGTTTTGTGGTTTACCCATTGTATGGTGGTATAAATGAGATCTAATTGTGGATTTTGAAGTTTTTACACCTTAGAATTTCTGCCCCAAGAGTTGGTAAGGTTTGGATAATTTTAGACTATAGACCCTTTGTTCAACTGGATCGATCCCTTAAGGGTCCAAAGGGAAAAATGGCTGCAAACTTTAGCATGAGGTTACTCAGACACTGTGATGCTTAGAAACTTCTCGTCTAATTTGATAGGATCAAATTGGGCCCCTCTACAATAAACTCTCTTGGTTTTTGTTATCTCGAAGTGGTTTTCCCGTGGTGTCCAGTTTTCAGTTGATGAAAAAAGTGTCAAATGAGAGTAGTGAAAAGTTGCAAAGTGGTGCAACTTTCATTCTGCAACTCGTGGGACCAAACAGAATGTTCCAATGCATCCGAATAGGAATTTTTACATTAGGAATGGTCCTCTTTAGCACCCAAACACACGGAATCGCTCTGAACTATGTTCAACCAGATCGATCCCTCAAGGGTCTAAAGGGCAAAATCGCTGCAAACTTTAGCATGAGGTTACTTGGACATCGTGATGCTTAGAAACTTCTCGTCTGATCCTATGGGATCAAATTGGCCCCCTCTACAATAACCTCTCTTGGTTTATGTTATCTCAAAGTGGTTTTCCTGTGGTATCGAAGTTTCAATTGATGAAAAAAGTGTCAAATAGAAGCAATGGAAAGTTGCAAAGTGGTGCAACTTTCATTCTACAACTCATGTGACCAAATGGACTGTTCCAACATGTTTGAATAGGAATTTTTATGCTAGGGATGGTCCTCTTTCACACCAAACACACAAAATCACTTTGATCTACGTTCAACCAGATCGATCCCTTAAGGGTCCAAAGGGAAAAATGGCTGCAAACTTTAGCATGAGGTTATTCAGACAACGTGGAACTTAGAAAATTATTTTCTAATCCCATGGGATTGTGTTGGGCCCCTCTACAATAACCTCTCTCAGTTTTCATTATCTCAGAGTTTTTTTTTCCGTGGTGTCCAAATTTTAGTTGATGGAAAAAGTGTCAAATGGAAGCAGTGAAAAGTTGCAAAGTGGTGCAACTTTAGTTCTGCAACTTGTGTGACCAAACATATTGTTCCAAAAAATCCGAATAGACATGTTTATGCTAGGAATAGTCCTCTTTCACACCCAAACATGCAAAATCGCTCTGAACTACGTTCAACCGGATCGATCCCTTAAGGGTCCAAAGGGCAAAATGGCTGAAAACTTTGGTATGAGGTTACTCGGACACCGTGATTCTTAAAAACTTATTGTCTGATCCTATGGGATTGTGTTGGGACCCTCTACAATAACCTCTCTCGGTTTACGCTATCTCAAAGTGGTTTTCCCATGGTGTCAAAGTTTCAGTTGATGAAAAAAGTGTCAAATGGAAGCAGTGGAAAGTTGCAAAGTGGTGCAACTTTCGTTCTGCAACTCGTGTGACCAAACGAACTATTCCAATGCATCTGAATAAGAATTTTTACACTAGGTATGGTCCTCTTTTGCACCCAAATACGCGGAATCGCTCTGAGCTATGTTCAACCAGATCAATCCTTTGAGGGTCAAAAGGGGAAAATGGCTGCAAACTTCAGCATGAGGCTACTCAAACACTGTGATGCTTAGAAAATTCTCGTATGATCCCATGGGATCATGTTGGGCCCTTGTACAATAACCTCTCTCGGTTTTCATTATCTCGGAGTGGTTTTCCCGTGGTGTCCAAATTTCAATTGATGGAAAAAGTGTCAAATGGAAGCAATGGAAAGTTGCAAAGTGGTGCAACTCGTGTGACCAAATAAATTGTTCCAATGCATTCGAATAGGCATGTTCACACTAGGCATGGCCCTCTTTCTCACCCAAACATGCAGAATCACTCTGAGCTATGTTCAACTGAATCGATCCCTTAAGGGTTTGAGTGTAGTATGTTGAAATAGGTCATTCCACCTATTGTTCAGGCTGTCTAAGTGATATGGGCCTGATGTAAGTAGGATAGGGAGTAGGAATAAGAAAATAGCATTAGTAAGGTCATTGGAAGAGATTACTAACACTACCCTTGTTGAAAATTCAAAATTGAGGCCCCTTAAAAGCAAGGCTAGAAGAGGTGAAAAGAAGAAATTTCTTGAAAAGAAGTTAGAATAGGTTGGAAATAGGGTGATGTTGTGGAGTTTGATGTGTTCAAAAGGTTTGCAAGGACAGGGGAGGTCAAAAGTATGTTATGGCATGACATGCCCTAGTTGGGAAAATAGGGGTTTTGAATGAAAAAGAGAGGTTTGAGGGAGTAAACGGGTAAAGTCAAGGGGAAACATAATTTTGTGGTCAATTGTTTGTGCAGGTATCGAAGAGTGTTGGAATAGGTTTTGAGGTCAGGTTCGGGGGTTCGGTTCGCCGGGTTTGGCCAAAATTTTTTGGAGGGGGTTCATTTTTTTTGGGTTCATTGGTACAAAAAACATGTAAAAACAAAATATATAAGTATGCAACCTAGAAGTATGAATTAGGGTTAGCATATCACATATCATCATATAAACAACAAAACCACCATAAACTTGAATGTCATTTAAAACAACAAAATTGGAAAAAAGTGTTTATAACCCTCGCGAAAAAAATGTGAATAAAATCAATAATCGATTTTTACATGGAAAACCATGAGACCATAGGCTTGTTTGAAAGTAATTTTAGGGTTTTAGCCATAGCAAAGAAGGCAAATGAATTGTTTGATTAAAATGCTTTGCAGACATGTATGGAAAGGGGGGAGGTATTAAAGACAAGACAAAGGAATCAAGCTTTCAGTGTGTCGTTTCAAAAGAAATGTGGTCTCATGGTGATGAAATGGCATGACAAATGCCATGAAAAGCAAATTTCTATGGATTTTCATGGCATTCCACCACCATTGAGACCACATTTCTTTAAGGATTTTATTCAAACAATTCGTTGCCTTGTCTATGCTATTGCTTATTATTATGCTTTGATAGATTTTTTCCAAGCATCCATAGCTTGTTTGGAAGCACCTATTTTAGGCTTTTAGCCATAGCAGCAAGGAGGTGAACTGTTTGATAAAATTATTTGGTAAACATGTATGAAAAATGTGGTAGCATTAGACAAGGCAAAGGAACTATTTGAAAATGTTCAAAGAAATGTGGTCTCATTGTGATGGAATGGCATGACAAATGCCATGACAAGAAAATTGCTATGGATTGTCATGGCATTCCACCACCATTGAGACCACATTTCTTTTAGGCTTTTATTCAAATAGTTCACTACCTTGTCTATGCTATTGCTTATTATTATGCTTTGATATATTTTTTCCAAGCATCCATAGCTTGTTTGGAAGCACCTATTTTAGGATTTTAGCCATAGCAACAAGGAGGTGAACTATTTGATAAAATGCTTTGCTAAACATGTATGAAAAATGTGGTAGCATAGACAAGGCAGGGAACTATCTGAAAAAATGCCTCAAAGAAATGTGGTCTCATGGTGATGGAATGCCATGACGAATTCCATGACAAGCAAATTGCTATGGATTGTCATGGCATTCCACCACATTGAAACCACATTTCTTTGAGGCTTTTATTCAAACAGTTCGTTGCCTTGTCTATGCTATTGCTTATTATTATGATTTGATAGATTTTTTCCAAGCATCCATAGCTTGTTTGGAAGCACCTATTTTAGGCTTTTAGCCATAGCAGCAAGGAGGTGAATTGTTTGATAAAATTCTTCGGTAAACATGTATGAAAAATGTGATAGCATAGACAAGGCAGCAAACTATTTGAAAAAATGTCTAAAAGAAATTTGGTCTCATTGTGATGGAATGGCATGACAAATGCCATGACAAACAAATTTCTATGGATTGTCATGGCATTCCACCACAATTGAGACCACATTTCTTTGAGGCTTTTATTCAAACAGTTCGCTGCCTTGTTTATGCTATTGCTTATTATTATGCTTTGATATATTTTTTCCAAGCATCCATAGCTTGTTTGGAAGCACCTATTTTAGGCTAGCCATAGTAGCAAGGAGGTGAACTATTTGATAAAATGCTTTTGTAAACATGTATGAAAAATGTGGTAGCATAGACAAGGCAGGGAACTGTTTGAAAAAATGCCTCAAAGAAATGTGGTCTCATGGTGATGGAATGCCATGACGAATTCCATGAAAAGAAAATTGCTATGGATTGTCATGGCATTCCACCACCATTGAGACCACATTTCTTTGAGGCTTTTATTCAAATAGTTCACTGCCTTGTCTATGCTATTGCTTATTATTGTGCTTTGATAGATTTTTTCCAAGCATCCATAGCTTGTTTGGAAGCACCTATTTTAGGATTTTAGCCATAACAGCAAGGAGGTGAACTGTTTGATAAAATGCTTTGGTAAACATGTATGAAAAATGTGGTAGCATAGACAAGGCAGTGAACTGTTTTAAAAAATGCCTCAAAGAAATGTGGTCTCATGGTGATGGAATGGCATGACGAATTCCAAGACAAGCAAATTACTATGGATTGTCATGGAATTCCACCACCATTGAGACCACATTTATTTGAGGCTTTTATTCAAACAATTTGTTGCCTTGTCTATGCTATTGCTTATTATTATGCTTTGATAGATTTTTTCCAAGCATCCATAGCTTGTTTGGAAGCACCTAATTTAGGCTTTTAGCCATAGTAGCAAGGAGGTGAACTGCTTGATAAAATGCTTTGGTAAACATGTATGAAAAATGTGGTAGCATAGACAAGGCAGTGAAATGCCTCAAAGATATGTGGTCTCATGGTGATGGAATGGCATGACGAATGCCATGACAAGAAAATTGCTATGGATTTTCATGGCATTCCACCACCATTGAGACCACATTTCTTTGAGGCTTTTATTCAAACAGTTCACTCCCTTGTCTATGTTATTGCTTATTATTATGCTTTGATAGACATGTATGAAAATGTGCTAGCATAGACAAGGTAGTGAACTCTTTGAAAAATGCCTCAAAGAAATGAGGTCTCATGGTGATGGAATTCCATGACAATCAAATTTGATTGTCATGGAATTCCATCACCATGAGACCTCATTTTTTGAGGCATTTTTTCAAAGAGTTCACCGCCTTGTCTATGATATTGCTTACTATTATGCTTTTGATAGATTTTTTCAAGAATCCATAGCTTGTTTGAAAGCACTTGTTTTAGGCTTTCAGCCATAGCAGCAAGGAAGTGAACTATTTGACAAAATGATTTGGTAGAAATGTATCAAAAATGTGGTAGTATAGACAAGGCAGTGAATTGTTTGAAAAAATGCCTCAAAGAAATGTGGTCTCATAGAATGCCATGACAAGCAAATGCAATTAGGAGCTACTCCTAGTTATTAGTTATGCAATGTGAAGTAATTGCATAAGTGCTTAGGTTGACTTTGTAAAAAATATATTGTAATTGAAATTTTGTCATCTATTAGCATCTAGTTATTAGTTATGCAATGTGAAGCAATGCTTTGAGTTTGAAATATGTGCAATGCAATGTAATCAACGATATGAATATAAACTACAAAAATCTATTTTTTACAATTTATTAGTTAAACTCTTTATTTTATTTTCTCTCTATTTCTCTATGCTATGGAAATGCCTTTAAATTTTTTTTAAAAAGTTTTTATCTCTTGTTCTACATTTGTTTACCTTTTTTTTTAAATCTGATTTTTTTTTAATTTTTTCTTGACTTTTTCCCGATTTTTGCAAAAAAACTTATACTTTTGGTTTGCTGATTTTTTCCCCAAAAGATTTTTTATGCTATGGTATAAACACATATCTCTTTTTAATATCAAGGATACTTTTTGGAACTTCCATGCATTGCTAATCTAAAAGGAAAAGTCTTTTGCCTAATCTATATACAACCATGCTTTTGACATTGTCAAAAAGAGCAAATATAGACACCATCGATAAAAAAGATTTGTATTAACCAAATAGCCATGTACACATACATCAATATATTTCAATATAAGTATAAAATATAGTTACAAAATAGCCATATAGGCTTATGCTCGAATGCCATATAGGCATACAATGTCAAATATATCCAATACAAGATATGTACAAAATTGCCATGTCTAGGCATACAACAAAGGGCTCTGGAATCAAAATTCATTTCTCTCCATGCTCTGGAAATAAATTCTTTCCCTTTGTTTGGCGATCTGATGGCAATAAGTCCATCACTCATTTTTGCTATGCTCGAGGAGTGCTCCTGTTGCTCCTCCTATAGTTTAGCTCCTGGTGAAGTTTTAATTGTTACAATAAGAAGTAAAGACATTAATATATAGAAATTACATTATAAGAAATGATATATTTAACAAAATAATCACTTATGACCATCTCATGATCACTCTCCATGATGGAAATATTTGCGTGTCAATGCTCAAGTGTGCTCAAGCCTTGTATAAACCATCCAAATAGGAATTAAACTATGAATCAATAATGGTTTGATTTTTCACTAGAACTAACATCTATAACAACAAATGTAAATTGAAATTTAGTAATTTTCCTCATACCTCCTCTATCAGAGCCATGGAGGATTGTATAGCGGATGAAACACCGATATTCATTTCCCTTGTAACATTTGGAGGTGTTTCCACAACCAACATCTGAAAATAAAATAAAAATTATTCAATCACAAAAAGTTACAATAGCGAGATCCACGTCATGACTTATAATGTATGAGATCTAATGAATAATTTTTATTTATTTTTTATTCAAGGGGTAAACGCTTTTGACCATAGCTATGAACTAGATACAACCATTCAACAATACCACCCCAACAAGGTTTGAACCTTGGTGGCAAGAACAACAATGCCACCTATAAACCATCACACCATGCCAATACCAGCTAATGAACAAAATTTTGAGTACAAGTATTAAACTGTATATTTCTGATAGGCCTTGGTAGTTTGATAGGAAGACCAAGCATGATGGGGAGAAGAACACATACTCCATTGTGAAGGATGGGAAGACTTACAACCTTTCACCTCTCCTAGAAGAAGACAAGGCAAAGCATTAAGGGCCTAGTGTTTTTTATGGTGGGTGAGAAGGAGTTCATGAAGACCTTGAAGGAAGGAGGAGGAAGAGGATTCTTCTTGATTATGAAGTCAAAAAGTGAAGCAGATCTTCCCACAAAGAAGAAGGAAGATGCACCAAAGTAAGTCCAAGATTTGTTGGAAAGGTACAAGGACATAACGGTGAATGAATTACCTAGTTCCCTACCTCCCATTAGGGATATAAGCCACCATATTGATATGATTCCAGGGGCTACATTGCCCAATAAGGCTGCATACAAGATGATACCTGCTCAAAATGAGGAGATTGCAAGAAAAGTGCAAGAGTTGATGGATAAAGGGCTAGTGAGGAAGAGTTTGAGCCCATGTGTTGTTCCTACTACCCTAGCACCAAGGAAGGATGGGAATTGGATGCTTTGCACTGATTCAAGAGCCATTAATAGGATCACAATTATATATAGGTTTTCGATGCCAAGAATGGAGGGCCTCATGGATTGTCTATCAAGAGCATCTTACTTTTCCAAGATTGATCTAAAGAGCAGGTACCATCAGATAAGGATCAGAGAGGGGGATGAATGGAAGACAACTTTTAAAAATAATGAAGGGCTCTATGATTGGTTAGTGATGCCCTTTGGGTTATCAAATTCCCCTAGTACATTTATGCGCCTTATGAATGAGGTATTGAGACCTTTCATTTGAAAGTTTTTTGTAGTTTATTTAGATGAAATCCTTGTGTTTAGCAGGTCTAAAGAAGAACATTTGAAGCACCTTGAAATGGTACTAAGGAGGTTACAAGAGGAGAAGTTGCTGATCAACATGGAAAAGTGTGAATTCATGAAGGAAGAACTAGTCTACCTTGGTTTTGTCATAGTCTCCAAGGGAATTTTGAAGATGGATCCTTCAAAGGTGGATGCTATTCTTACTTGGAAAACACCAAAATCCATGGGAGATGTGAGAAGCTTCCATGGACTTGCAAGATTTTATAGAAAGTTCATCAAGAACTTTAGCCAAATTTGTGCACCAATCTTGGACACCATCAAAGGAGGTAACAAAGGTAAGTTTTCTTGGACCAATGAGGCTGATAAAGGGTTTGAATATCTGAAAATGAGAGTAGCACAACAGCCTACACTTGTGCTCCCTGATTTTGATAAAGTTTTTGCCATTGAGTGTGATGCTAGCAATCAAGCAATAGGAGCTATTTTGAGCCAAGAAGGCAGACCAGTTGCATTTTACAGTGAGAGACTGAATGAAGCAAAGAGGAAGTATTATTCCTATGATTTGGAATTGTATGCTATGGTCCAAGCCCTCAAAAAGTGGAGGCACTACTTGTTACCTAAATAATTTGTTGTTTATACTAATAATCATGCCTTGAGTTTTTTGAATGCACATGACTAACTCAGTCATAGGCACATGAAGTGGATAGATTCTTTGCAAGCCTATACTTTCACAATAAAGCATAAGAAGGGTCAAGCAAACAAGGTGGTAGATTCTCTCAGTAGAAGGGCACTTGTAGTGCAAGAGATCCAACTCCAAAGCATGGGGGTTGAGGCATTGAAGGATATGTATCATGAAGATTTAGATTTCAAGGAGATATACAATGTTTGTGAGAAGTATTTGAATTATTTTCATGGTGAATTCTCTGAATTTTTATTGCAGAATGGTTTTCCCTTCAAAGGAAGCCAATTGTGTGTGCGTAAATGATCAATGAGGGAGAATATCATAAAGGAGAAACATAGTGGGAGTCTTGGAGGTCACTTTGGCCTTGAAAAGACCTTAGAAAAAGTTAGGCGATTTTACTATTGGCCAAAGTTGCAGGTGGATGTGAGAAGGTATGTGGAAGGCTGCACAATATGTTAAAGGGAAAAGGGAAATTCATCAAATGCAGGACTCTATCAGCCATTGCCCATTCCCAATAGGCCTTGGGAGTGTGTAAGTATCAACTTTGTCTTGGGGTTGCTTAGAACCCAAAAAGGTTTTGATAGTATCTTTGTGGCAGTTGATAGATTTAGTAAGATGGAAAATTTTCTTCCTTGAAAATGCACCAATGATGCATCTCATATAGCAGGTCTATTCTTTAAGGAGGTTGTTAGGATACATGGACTTCCTTTAAGCATTGTTTCTGACAGGGATTCTAAATTCATTGGTCACTTTTGTAGGACCTTGTGGAAGGAACTCAAGGAAAAAATATGTCCTTTAGTTCAACATACCATCCACAAACGGATGGAAAAACTAAAGTGCTGAATAGATCATTGGGAAACCTCTTAAGATGCCTTACCAAGGAACATGGACAAGCTTGGGATCTGATTTTACCTCAGGCTGAATTTGCATATAATGACTCCATGAATAGGAGCATTGGTAGAAGCCCTTTTGAGGTATTCTATGGAATGCACCCTAGAGGGGTCTATGAACTAAGAGATCTACAAGGAGTTGCTAGGAGAAGTGCTCAACATGAGGACTTTGCTGTTACAATCAGGGATATTCATCAACAAGTGAAGGAAACCCTTCAAAAGAATGTTGAGAAGTATAAGGAAAAGGCAGATTTAAAGAAGAGGAATGTTCAATTCAAGGTTGGAGACTTGGTGATGGCACACTTGAAGAAGGAGAGACTTCCAAAAGGAAAGTATACCAAACTCATGATGAAGAAGATAGGACCTTGCAAGGTGGTCTACAAGTTTGGCCAAAATGCTTATGAAATAGAGCTACCTCCTAGGGTAGCAATCTCTCCTATCTTCAACATTTCTGACTTGTATCCTTTCAAAGCTTCTGTGATATGATTGAGTACTTGGTTACTATCAAACTAATGATATGATTGATGTTACTAAATTTGGTTAAGGTGTATAAGACAGGTTTGGTGACTTTGATGGTTGGGTGGGTGACTATTATGAATCCTTTTGAGAAAATTGGTGATTAACCACAAGATGATAATCAAGATTCTATTGTAGCAAGAGTTTGTAACCTGTAAATAGACTGCTGCAGTCAAAATATGGTGAGTACAGTGCTTGATAATGGACTGATAATAGTGAGGTATGGTTTAGTTGATTTGTTGCCTTGGTGAATAAATGAAAGGATGAATTGTTCAAGTGTCAATAATCAGGTTTATGTTGTTTTCATGGTGGTTGAGAATGATGTGAATCTAATTGATTAAGTCAAAGTTTTCTTTAATATGGTTTTTGTTTTGAATGATTCAATTGGAATACTGATTAGTGGTATGATGAATGATGGCCTATGGAATGGCTAAGAGAATTTGAGTGGATTTTGGTTGAATGAAAAGTAGATTTCTAATGAAATTATATTTGATCTTCCCCCAATTCTATTTGGGATTGAAATCCCTTGAAGAAATGATGTTGATGGTTTTTTTTGGATGCTCTGCATCAGATGTACTCTGATGATTGAGTGTTTTGATATGATTGTCTGCATCACTAACTACCTTGTCTATGCTATTGCTTATTATTATGGTTTCATAGATTTTTTCCAAGCATCCATAGTTTGTTGTGGTGGTGCACCTTTGCAAGCACATGCCTCCATGTGAAGTAATTGCATCGTGCTGCTTATGTTGACTTTCTAAACAACTATATTGTACCGTTGAAATTTTGTCATCTATCAACATCTAGTTATTAGTTATGAAATTTGAAGTAATGCTGTGAGTTTGAATGATGTGTAATGCAACGTAACCAATAATATGAATATAAACTACACAAATCTATTAAGTATAATTCATTAGTTAAGTTCTCTTTATTCTATTACCTCCGTGTACATTTGAGTGAATCCATTGGCACTAGGAGGAGTTTGCTTGAAACCGCCAATATTAGCCTGTTCAACATCCAAAATCACATGTATTAAAATACCATTCGTAAAAAAATGCTATTAACATGTAATAAATTTATAATTATTTACTAGTTACATACCCCGCTGATAGGTGTACTGCAGAAATAAGTAGGTGGAGGACTGGTGTATCCAGTCTCAACACTGTGAACCTGCAATTTTATTAAAATAATAAAACTAAATTAGTTAATCATGCATTTCATAATCAAAATTTAATAAATTAAATTCAATGAACATACTGACTTTTACCCTACTATCAATGCCATATGCACGATGCAAAATGTTAGCCATCCTCTCCATCCCCGTAGCAGCATATGGATCTTGTGTAGCAGCATAAGGATCCTGCATAGCAGCCTCCTGAGTGTCGGTGGGGTCATATGAACAAGTCGCCCTGCAAGATTGACACACATGGGTTTGAAGGCCATCACCCAAAGACTCCCCTGGATGGAACTGTACAATAGGGCTAGTATGATGGATGACACTTAGGGTCAAAGTGTTGATCGCCTACAATGTCTCTATGTCAGCACTCTCCTTCACAACGACAGGCATAACAATGTGCTCACGAGGTGGCCTAGTGAGATGTCATCTCCCTTGTTGCACAGGATCCGGTTGTGCACCAGGCCTATCCTGAGTTGACCCCCCACCTCTCCCCTGGAACTCCCTCATCAAAATAATTTGGGATATGGTTCAATACGAATTTACTATATAGTTTCCTAAGAAAATATTGGGGGACTTCACAATTATTGCACGGTGGGTAATCAAAGACCAAGTACCACCTATCATAAAAATGGTTCCTAATCTCTTGGTGGTGGCACCAATGAATAGGAAACCTCTTCACGTTGAGGCTAAGATTTTTATTTTTTCTAAGGTCAATGAATAGAGAGCACAAATCACCTTTAGTAATTTTTAAATCTCTTACTTGTTTATATTATAGTTTATCTGCATAATATGCCCTAGCTACCCGCCTCCTATCTTGCCATCCTATTATTTGTTGGGTTATTAAATCTACATCTTTTAACATCTCTTTCATTGAATTTGCTAGTGTCATTCTTTCTGCAGTTGAAGCATTTGGATCACTCAACCTACTGATAAGATCCTCAATTTGTTTTTTGTTGTTTTCAATTTCACTCAAATTTTGTTGAGTGCTAGGAGTGTGTTGAGTGATTGGTGGGGGAGGTTGATTTTGTTGAGGAGAATTTTCTTGTTCTTCTTGTTGAGGATTTTCAGGATTTTTTGCATCTCCTACAAATTAAAATAAATAAATCAAATCTAACCTAAAACAAACAAAATCAACTTGAAACTAAGAAATTAAAAAAAAATAGCAAACAATACTTACCTCCTGCACCTCTTCGTCGTCGTGGTGCCATCTTTGTGAACGAAAAGAAACTATTGTTGATAAATTTTGAAGAATTTCTCCTCCTAGAACACTAGTGCGAAAATGAGGGTTTTTGGTCGTAGGCAGAGCAAAAAAACAAAAAAGAGAAAATGAATAGCTTTCACTTTTTCTTTTGCTTTTAAAATGAAATAATGCAAGTGTGTTATAACGTGCTCGTGTTATGTCATTTCCCATCTTTTTTTGAAGTTGGCCACAAAAGTGTAACCCAACTTCATGCACTCGCCCCTTAATATAGTGTAAATCAGAGGAAGAGCACGATAATCATATGACGATAGTGTTGCAGCGGTCAAGAGATCATAAGTTATATAGGAAGATGTCTAAATGTACCTTTACCATTATGAGGTGCACTATTTGGGGCACGTTATTTCAGTAGATGGGATAGCAATGGACCCAAATAAGATCAAGGTAATTTTAAAGTGGCTAGCATCGCAAAATGTTTCTAAAGTCTGAAGCTTTATGGGACTTGTTGGTTATTATAGGAGGTTTCTCCAAGGGTTCTCAAAAATTGAAGCACCCATTACCGTACTCCAAATAAAGGGAAAGAAATTTGAGTGGAGTGATAAATGTGAAAAAACTTTTCAGTTGCTAAAAGAGAAACTCACTTCTGCACCTATTTTGGTTGTGCCTGATCTGAATGGGGATTTCACAGTGATTAAAGATGCATCAGGTGAAGGTGTAGGAGCAATTCTCATGTAAGAAGGACAAGTGGTGGCATATGAATCCAAAAAATTAAAACAACATGAATTAAATTATGCACCACATGATTTAGAGTTGGTAGCCATAGTTCATGCTCTTCAGATGTGTAGGCACTACCTCTTCGGGAAGCCCTTTGAGTTAAAAACAGATCATGCCAGATTGCAGTACATCTTTACTCAACCCAACTTGAATTCTTGTCAGAGGCGATGGTTGGAATTTCTGAGTGAGTATGACTTTGGCATCGAGTATATTAAAGGAAAGGAAAACAAGGTAGAAAATGCCTTGAGTAGGAGAAGATGTCTTGCAACCATGGTTACAATAAAATCCAATTTTAGGCAGCAGGTGATTCAAGCCTTACCAAGGGATGAGCATTATGAAAGGGTGAAGCAAACCCTAGAGCAGGATCCTTCAGATCATAGATATGCGGGTTATGTTTTTGAGACCAATGGAATCTTGAGGTTCTAGAGTCGTGTGTATATTCCTAATTCTGTAAGATTGAGAGAGTTGGTGTTAGAGGAATTCCATAATGCACCATATTTAGGGCACCCCGGTGTGACTAAGATGATAGAGGGACTTAGGCCATTATACTTGCGGCCAAGACTCAAGAGAGATGTAATTGCATTTGTGGCCCAATGCTTGGAATGCTAGCGAGTTAAGGCTAAGCATGTGCATCTAGCAGGACTTCTATACCCGTGCATAGGGTGCCAGAATATAAGTGGTAGGTGATAACTATGGAATATATTCAAGGGCTGCCTATGACTAGGAACCGACATGATACTATCTTAGTTGTGGTGAAAAAATTGACAAAATTAGCCCACTTCATCCTTGGGAATCTCAAGGATGGTTCGTTGGTTTTGGCAAGAAAGTTTGTGCAAGAGATTTTCTGACTGCATGGAGTGCCAGAGAGGATCATTTCAAATCATGACACTCAAATGAATTCCATATTTTGGACTACACTGAACTCTTCACTGGGAACCAAATTGAATTTCAGTTCTACATATCATCCTCAGACCGACGGTCAGTCTGAGAGGGTGAACCAAGTTGTGGAGGATCTCCATCGAATGTATTGTATGGAACAACAACTCAAGTGGGAGGAGTATTTTCCTTTAGTGGATTTTCCTACAATAAATCCTATCACGCTTCTTTGGGTATGACACCTTTCGAGGCTTTGTATGGTCATAAATTTCATACACCCATCAGTTGGGATAGGGTGGAAGACAGGGTTATGATTGGACCTGAAATGTTGAGAGAGATGGAAAATCAAATGAAGCTCATCAAAGAAAAGTTGAAGCAAGCTTCAGATCGACTGAAGAGTCTTGTAGATAAGAACAAGAATTTTAGACAATTTTCTATCATGGGAGACAAAATATTTTTGAGAGTTCAGCCGCAAAAGAGTTCAATCTATTTCGACAAGAACTCAAAGCTAGCCCCTAGATTTGTTGGCCCCTTTGATGTCTTGGATGCTTTTAATCCAATTGCATACAGGCTTGCTCTGCCACTAGTTCTATCCCAGATCCACAATTTCTTTCATGTCTTAGTGCTTAAGCCCTATCATCCAGATGTAGCTCATATCCTTGACTGGCATGCCTTGTAGGTACAAGACCTAGGAGTGATGTGGGTGGAGCCCATCAAGATACTGGAAGAGTGCAATGTTAAGTTACGAAATTGAAATATTATGCAGTATAGGGTCTAGTGGGACCAATATTCGATGGATAATTCCACTTGGGAGAATGCAGAGGACATTGACAGATTATTTCCTCAGTTGAGATTCTAGTTACTTTATATTTCATGTATATTATGACTCTTGGTATAATGGATATTCTAGACTCTATTGTGTGTTTGTGATAAGACATCAGGATGCTGTCTCTTCTAAGTGGGGAAGGATGACACGTCCCATATTTTGATAGGTTGTTTATTCCTGCTTTACTTTGCTCTACATGGACATGATAGATAATTGAATGTGTGTGTGGTAGACTATGCAGTAATAATATGGTATATTTGAGTAATGAAATATGAAATGTTACTTTGATTTTAGAAAAAGTTGAATGCATAGTATGTAGTTTTACTTTGAACATGATGAAAAATGGAAAATGTTATTTGAATTCATGAGTATTAATGTTTTGATTTATATCTTTATGTGGATGCTAATCTATTGATGTGTGCCTAAGGGTATTGAGCTACAGGTTGTCGAAGACAAAGGGTGTGGCTAAGGAGAGAAGGTTAGCTTCCTAGAAGGGTACAATAGGAATGGATTCTCTCGATCACACACAAGCACCTAGAATCATGTAGATGCATTTAGGATTAAATTAGCTTGACTGTTTTATTATTTGCAAATTTCATAATGTTTAGTCAAATTAAATAAATAGTGAAATAAAAGCATAATAAAACAAGAGAATTAATTTTAATTATAATTCAATTCTAGATTTTATTTTTAAATGATTATGCATAGTTAATTTGAGTAATTATTTTACTTTCAATCGAATGTTATTTCTTTGAGGTAAACACTTATCTTATAATTAAATAATATTGATTTGTTGTTCATTAAGAGTAAATAATTCTTTTTTCAAGTTAGAAATAACATTATCTAACTATTTACCGGAGATACGCACTTGGTTGCAATAGAATTTCTCTTATTAATTATCAAAAGAAATAAATTTTATTTTCTTTAATTTTAAATCTTTTCAAGATTAGGTTTAGGAAATTAAAAGAAAAACTTTAAAAAGAGAAAATGAATAATGGGAACACACAACCGTTCTTGGGTACTCTTCTTGAATTTGCTTTGCAACTACAATTGAAAATGACTACCAAATAGTTATTTTCTAGATTTCAGTAGATTAAAATTAGGGAGGAATAAAAAGAGAATACATGAAAAAGGAAGGAAGGAGAAGAAGAATTTTCGGAAAGAAAGCTCCAGGGAAAGTAAGGAGTAGTAGGAGAGAATCTTCAACTGAACACAAATTATCTAGGTTTTTAAAATCTCTTCTATTGTTTTCAAATTCCAAAATATGAGAAAAGAATTTCTTGTTGTTCAAAGATTTAATTCTTTTGAAACCCATTGTGAAAAAACATATGTACTTGAAGTGTTTGTTGTGTAAAATTCATTAGTGAAACCTGTACAATCTTTCCAAATTCTTTATATATTTATATTTAGTTTTTGCAACCCCTCTGTATTAAATCTTTTATGCCCAGATTGAGGTTTCTTTTCCATGTGACTCTTAAAGGAAATCTTGACTCAGATTATGTAGAAATTGTGTGTGTGTATATATATATATATGTATATATTTATATATTTATATACATACACAAAACTATATATGTATATAAATATATATATATATATATATATATATATATATATATATATATATATATATATATATATATATATATATTTGAATAGAATCTGAACGAAATTTATAAATATGATAAATTTGCTATCAAATTTCTGAATCTTGATTATAGCCAATTGGATTTAGTTTAGGTATGGAAAAATTAGATTGTTCTGTGGGGCTCTCCCTCCCTAGCCACGTCCTTCCCCATTGGGGAAGGGATGCTCTATGGAGGGAAATGCCCTCCAAAGGCTGTAGCCTGTGGAGGGAGCGATGCCCACCATAGGCAGTGCCTCCCCAATGGGGGGGGGAAGGGTGTTGGCCCTTACTTCCTTTATTTCCTTAAAAATAATGTTTAGACCTCATAAAAACTTAGTTTGGTAGGATAAAGACAGAATTATATATATATATATATGCAATTTTATATATATGCTGAATAGACAAATATATAATTTCTAGATATTTCATGGAGCTTTATTCACATTCTATTGTTCTATCAGTAATATGTGATCGTATCAAGGGGTCTTCTACTTGTCGATTAGTTGTATTGGTTAAGAGCAGAGGAGCTGATAATGATTTATGTGTTTATTTAATGCTTATCGACATGGTTAAGAGAGCAGTACATCATCCCATTATTTACATGTTGAAATGGTGTAAATAGTTTTGTACCTTTTTTTAATAGCCAGATCAAATCGATTGAGTGAATTATTCAAATTTATTAACTAGAAACTATATAAAAAAGAAAACATCTGTCGAGATTGTTTTCTAAAAGATTTGTAGTTTTTGCAGTGCATTAGATTTATATAAATAAACATTGTACATATATTTTAAATATTACCAAGATTTTGGGTTCTACATCTTGATTCTCTAAGATATCGTTCCTAATGTGAACTCAAGGAATTTAGTTTCAATTCTTAAAATTTAACTGCACAGAAAAATGTATCAAATATGGCAATGCAAAGAAAGAGTGTAATAAGAATGAGAACCAACAATTCAATAATGGAGAAACCCAAATTGGGAATAACTCCAAAAGATCGTGAGGTATTTCCTTTTCAAGGTCATATCTCAAGAGCTATTACAATAGATTACTTAAAGAAAAGGGATTAGAAGACTTCTTTCCTACATACAATTAGATATGGTTATACATTTATTTTTTTTTGCTTGAGAGTAAACTAGTTAGAAATTAGAAACAAATTGAAATAAATTTGGCTGGATATGACCAATATTTTTGTCCTAATATGATAAATCTATGTATTAGAAGCTAGCTACATTTCTAAATTTCTATATGATGTATATATAATGTTGAATGGAGTGAGTTTTTATTTCAAATCTACATCAACCCATTAATTGGATTAAATCTTTTGAATGGAGATAGAATGTGAGATATCTTAAATATACATGAAAATGATCACATGGCATGGATTTTCTTTTATTCATTGAAGTATAATTGAGTTGAAGAATGAAATGCATAGTGAATTGGAAAAATTAGTTGTGAGTTATATATTATAGCCTATTGTACTTATGCGAATCGATTTAAGAATTTGGCAATGAAATGTGTTTCACGATAGAATGCTTGTATATGTAAATCCTTTTAAACTGAATGAACTTTTAGGTGGGAAATGCATTATTTTTTTCCTTTATGAGTAGACTTCCTGGACAGGATGTCGAAGCTAGACCCACAGAGACGATAGTTTTACCTTTTCTAAAACTATCAATTATTTTTGTTTATCTTGGCCAAGCAAATGTACCATTGAAGTAGATGGATTAAAAGCCTAGATTTAAATGTTATATAGGTCTCCGCCACCTCTTGTTTGCAAGAAATATGTTATTCTAAGTATAGGAATGCATATAGGCATCAGGCTTGCATCGATATTTCCCTCCTATTGTGTTGTTCTAGGTTGCTAGGCTCCTTGTGCAGGGTCGGGGATTTCTTTGAGATAGGAAGAAACCCGGGGAAGTCATGTGCTTTGTGGTTGGGTGGAAAAGGCAACTTAACCGCACTCTTGGCCTCAACGCAAGAAGACCAGTGGAGTCAAGGTGGATGAGGATCGAAGATTCTTTTGTCATGGATATATCTCTTGTATTATTTCTAAATGGCTTGCATAGCCAATTTTTACATTGTATCTTTATTTCATGAATATAAAACTTATGTAAACTTTTTTATGTATCATTGAAATAGATGATTTGTAACACCTTGTTCATGTATGTAAACTGATAATTCATTAATGAATTTTCTATGAGAATTTATGGATAAATCATGTCATGGATGTATTTATTTCACTTTGCTTGAAACGTGTGTAATTCATTAAAGTACTTTGTATGGAATTGGAAATCTTTTGATCTTTACAGTGAGAGGGAGAGAGAGGGAGAGAGAGAGGGATAAAAAGAGGGAGTGGGAGGGAGAGAGAGAGGGATAAAAAGAGGGAGAGAGAGGGAGAGCGAGAGGAATAGAGAAGGATAACTATGAAGATAGAGAGGTAGAGAAGAAGACAAAGGGAGGGAAATAAATAAAGGTATATCTAGATAGATGGAGGGAGAGATAAAAGTAGAGAAAGATAGGGGGTAGGAATAGAGAGAGAGAGGGAGATAGAGAGGGATATATAGAGATATACAGAGGAAGAGGGAGAGGAAGAGGGAGAGATAAAAAAAGATATAGAGGGAAAGATAGAGTGATAGAGAGATAGAGATAGGTATGGAGAGAGATAAATAGAGATACAAAGAGATATTGAGAAAGAGGGAGAGGGAGAAATAGAGAAATAGATAGGGTGAGATAGAGTGACAAATAGAGAGAGAAGAGAAAGAGAGAGAGAGTTAGAGTTAGAGATGGAGAGGGGGGAGAGAGGGGGAGAGAGGGAGGGTGAGAGGTGATCTAGAGGGGGGATAGAGAGATGGAGGTATAGAAAGGTAGAGAGATAGGTAGAGAGGGAGATGGAGGAGAGAGAGGATAGAGGGGGAGATAGTTCAATATATATATAGGGAGTGGGGAGAGTGAGAGGGAGAGTGAGAGGGATAGGGAGAGGGAGAGAGAAAGGGTTAAGATACAAATAATTAGAGGTAGACAAGTAGAGATGGAGAGAGAGGGGGTAGAGATATGGAGAGATAAGGAGATAAAGATAAAGAGAGGGAGATATAGAATGATAAATATGGAGAGAGAGAGAGAGAGATAGAAAGGAAAAATAAATATATAGATATAAATGTGTATTAAGAGAGAGAGAGGGAGAGAGAGAGAGGAAGATAGAGGTAGGGGTGAAGATAGAGGGAAAGAGGGAGAGGGAGAGAAATAGATAGAGAGATAAAGAGAGGTAGATGGAGAGATGAAGATATAAATATATAGGGGAGTAGGAATAGAGAGATAGAGAGGAAGAGATAAATAGACATATAGGGAGGGGGAGAGATAGAGAGTGATAGAGAGATAATATATAAGGAGAGAGAGATATCAATAGATAAAGAGGGAGAGATATAGATAGAGGGAGATATAAAGAGATATAGAGGGATGGAGACATAGATGTAGAGATATATATGAATAATGAGATATATGTAGAGAGGGAGAGGGAAATATAGTAAGATAAAGATAGAAGGGCATGAGTGAGAGAGAAAGAACTTGTGATAGAGACAAGTAATAGAGATAGAGGGAGAGGGAGAGGGAGAGAGAGAGAAGGGGGGAGATAAAGAGAGAGAGATGGATGGAGGGAGAGATATATCCATCTATGTCTTCCTCTATCCATCTCTTTAAATATCTCAATATCTCACTCTTCCTTTCTAAATCTTCTTATCTTTCTCTCTCCTTCTTGGTTTCATTTTTGCTTCACATAAATGTGAGAGAACTATAACATATTCACATTTATAGTTTTTTGGGTACTTCCAATCCTTAGAATTGGATTTTCCTTGGGAATCCAACCCAAAGGGTGACTTACATGACAAACTCAAATGTGTGATTTTTGTAAATTCTAAGAAACGATTAAATATAAAGTGTGTTCTCCATCAAGATTGCACATCTTTCAATGTTTAGTTAAAAAACACCACAATAACATCGGGCTCTCTCTTCCCTTTCTAACCATGTAAAATTTTTACATTTCAAATATGTTAAGGTTTTGATCTTTAATTTATTTTGCTAATATCTTTTTTTTGTCAAAAATATATGTATAGTTTTTTAATTTCATTTTTTAGCCATTCATAAAAGTTTGAAAAAAAAATACAATTTTATGTTCTAGAATTTTTTATACACATTCAAAAAAAATGATTTTTGATTAGTTTCCAAAAAAAATAGTGGGGGGACATGCTCAATTTTTTGTTTTTTAGGATGTTTCCACTTTGAAAATTGATAAAAAAAAATCATATATTCATTAAAAAATTAGCAAAAATGGTCAAGCATATTAAACTATATGGTGTTAGCTATTTTTTCACTAATCAATTTTTGAAATAGTAAAACAAAGCGAACATTTTAGGGGGTGCACACCATATGCTATGTTATGTGTTTTTTTTTTATAAAAATAGGAGCACTTTGTCTGTTTCCCCCTATTCAAACTCTTTAATCTCTACCATTTTCAAAATGAATTAGTAGTATATAAAGTAGATTCAAACAAATACAAATCTTTTTCTTGTTGCATCTTCAAATTTTAAGTGTAACTATCTTCAATTTCTCATCCAAGATCAGTTTTTCCCAATTTTAGAAACAAAATGTGGCCACTTAAGACCCCCTTTTGGTCCCCCATTTCCATGAACTTACTCACATATCTTTCATAGCATATAAAATATTTCCTCCATCAATTTTATAGTTGTGATTAAACCTTTGGGTGTTCAAACCATAAGATTTTTGTTTTGAAAGGACTACTAGGTCTAACTTCCCTACCCACTTCCACCTAGAAAGGCCAATGGTCTAATCTTGAGAAATATACCACCAAGGAAAATGAGTTTAGTTCTAAGACCCATTTGGAATTGATACAAATTCTATGCAATAAACTCTTGACATCAATTCCCCTTAACCTCTTATTGTTGCATGCATGAATCATCCTTCTTTTAGTTTTAAAAGAGGTTAAACTTAAAGTTTCTTTAATATTGCTACCTCCTTTTTTCTTTTTGGGATTAAAATAACATTAAAATATCCACCCATTAACCACATATCTTCCCTATATTCCAATCCCTAATTTATTCATATATCCTCCCACACATTTCTATATTTATTTCAAGATTGGGTCAATGACATTGCATATTATTGCCCTAAATTTTTCTTAAACCCCCCAGTAATATCACAATAAGAAACTTTTGAGTATATGGGAAGTTATTCTTAGAGATTCAATGATTATCTTGTAGGATTTTTAAACCCCCTAAATATCCAATAGAATATACCGTGAAACCCGTACCTCTTTACCAAAAACACCTTTGCATATCCCTCAAAGAATTTTTACTAATATTAGTCTTGTGAAGAAAAAAATGCCTAGATCAAGTATTCCTCCATCAACCATTTAACCAAACAACAATTTTGATGTATGTTCAACCCATGAATGTTCTACCTCAAGATTATCTTCTTCACAAGAAGGTGCTTGCCTGCATTTTGATAAAATTTGGTGATGGATGCCTAAGTCCCATTTTCTACCTCCTCTGTGGCTGAAATCTTAGCTTTGTTGACATCATTTTTCTCCCTTGAGCCCTACCAACTTCTATATCTACCAAAGAAGTGTTTATGGAAGATATCTATATTTTGACTTTTCCCTCCTTTTTTGAGCACCTTTCCCCAACAAAAAATATACTTGAATTATTCCTTAAATAAATTTCCGTCCATACCATCTTCCCTTGTTTGGATGATCTAAGTGGCATATTCCTCCCTTTCTCACATGGGGGTTTCTTTCACCAATTATTTTATTAGATTGAAGCTAGTTGACTTCCCATGAACCAAGGGTCACCCTTAAGAATCTCATCTCTATCTTTTTTTGATTGAGAGGTAATTTGGAGAAACTACAGTCCAACTAAAAAACTATTGTATAATGATAATTATCTCATAAAATGTATAATCCTATCTATCAAAGACCAAATGCTAATGAATGTAGCAATTATCACAATATTTTTCAACTATTTATTGTTGTGTGCAAAAAAGTTGTCTAATATATCAATTGATAGTTAGAATTTTTAAATCCACTTCCACATTGGCATTCCAAATGAAGATCCTACAATTTGTAGCCTTCAACCCAAATCCTTACTATTGATTTCTAAAAGCTAGTAGCTTCTTCTAGTATTTTTTCTAAGTCTTAGCTATTTTTCCCACATATCTTGTTGGTGCTCGAGTGTCTCTTGAAACAATTTATTTTGAAGAAATATTCCCAATATCTATGGAGAAATCTACTACATCTTCCTTTTTTTTTACAATAGAACCCTATTTTCACCATTTTTTACTATTTTTCCCAATTCACCTTTGTTGTTATTTTTTTACACTTGTACCTCTTTCCTTACTTTTTATGAATTAATAAGTAATATATATCGTCAAATTATTAATAATAGAAAATTATTAACAAATAATAAAGAAAAAATAAAACACAAAGCAATTCATAATGTAAAAGTACAAATATATTATTACTATAAATTAATTTGAAAAATTAATTAATATTGAAATTAAAACCTTACAATAACTATAAATTAAATCAATTAAATTATATTATTGAATCATTTTATTTCTTGATAAATATGTAGATTTAATAAAATAAAATTACGTGAACTTAAAAAATCTCAAAAACAATTCCAACATAAATCTGAGGGCTTCTTCAAGATGAAAATTTGTGGAGGGAAGATTGTTTGTTGGAAGCTCCGTAAAGAAGGAAAATTAATTCTGCACGACTGTATTGGATTGGATTTTGGTACACAATGTCTGAAGGCCTGCTCAATAGGGGAGAGTAATTTCTCAAAAATGTCTTCGTACTCAGTTATTACAAAAGATCGTCGTATGGATTGCACAGAAACATGCATGCTTTCTCAATAGGGGAGAGTAATTGCTCAGAAATATCTTCGTACTCAGAAAGGTCGGGGCGTATGAATTTGAGGTCATCAAGCAGCTTCCTTCCCTCTTCATCCACACACGTTGATGTGCTCACAATACAATTCGCAACCCCCAACTTGGCCTCCCCATCACTTCGGACATGTTGTTTGTAATAATGCTGCACGGAATATGCAAACAATAGCCTTGCCCTATTGTCAGGAGCAATCCAGGCACGAGTGCCGCTGGGTAAATGGGGGAGAGCTTGCCTAACACGTGTTTCTCTTTCCTCCCATGACCCTCCCATATCCACCAACATCATTTGCCCCCCCTCCGAAGCCACCATCTCCTTCCATTTCTTCTTCACTGCTTCCCAACATCTCCTATTTGATGATGCTGATGTCAGATCGCACTCCTTTAACACCAGCCATAGCTTTACCCCAACTGCCGGACTGGGCGACTCCCCGAGCTGCCCATTCTCATCAACATGCAGGAATTTTGACTCACTGTGAAAAAATGCTCTACACATTACATCTGCATATAGGGACCATTCATCAACATCGCGGATGCCCTGCAATGCAACGAAGACCCTCAATTAAAAACAAGGATGAGCATAACCTGTGAAATAAAATTCTTTAGTTAAGCACAAGAAAATGTGTTATAATGATCACCCTTCTTGAACCGTCCTCCACTACTGCTAAAGAGTATTGCTCTTTCACTTGTTCCCACCGCTTTTTCAACATAGGACTTCCACCTATATCCGCCATCATCAATCCCTTCATCTTAGCTAACTTGTCCATTGTATTTTCCTCCAGTTGAGAACAGTCTGAAGCCTGAATAGCAATTAGTGAACTCAAACATTCAAAATCATCAGAGAGGCTCTGTAATACCCTGCATCCACGTATGCTCACATATTTTAAACGCTTCAGCTGACCAAAATTTTGAGGTAGATTCGAGAACTTCTCACAGTATCGCAACACCAAGCGCTCCAGAGAAGTGAGGTTTCCGAAACTTTCTGGCAGCAATGATAGCTGTGTAAACCTGATTAAATATAGGTTTATCAAACCATATAAACTGCCAAAGCTGTCAGGAAGGCTCATCAAGCTGTCAGGAAGGCTCATCAAGCCGGAACGAGGCTCTAAATACAATCTATTTAAAGAAGATAAATTCCCAAAACTGTCTGGAAGGCTCACTAAGCTGGTACAATTAAATAAATTCATGTGATTTAAAAAAGATAAATTCCCAAAATTGTCTGCAAGGCTCACCAAACTAGAACAAGAATTTAAATCCAATTTATTTAAAGAAGATAAATTCCCAAAACTGTCTGGAAGACTCACCAAGCTCGAACAAGACCTTATAGACAACTCATTTAAAGAAGATAAATTCCAAAAATTGTCTGGAAGGCTCACCAAACTAGAACAAAAATCTAAATCCAATTTATTTAAAGAAGATAAATTCACAAAACTGTCTGGAAGACTCACCAAGCTCGAACAAGACATTATAGACAACTCATTTAAAGAAGATATATTCCCAAAATTGTCTGGAAGGCTCACCAAACTAGAACAAGAATCTAAATCCAATTTATTTAAAGAAGATAAATTCCCAAAACTGTCTGGAAGACTCACCAAGCTCGAACAAGACACTAAACTCAACTTTTCCAAAGCAAGAAGGTTGCCAATGGTTTCAGGCAGACTATCAAACCCACTACAACTCCATAACGTTAGAGAACGCAAAGATTGAATGTGGGAAAGGGTGGTGGTGAGATTAACTAATGTAGCACCTCTTATATACATATATTTCAATGAAGATGCGATGCCCGAGAACTGCAAAACAAATTCATTGTTTCAAATTAGCAACATCTTAGGAAAAATTTAAATAAATAAATGAATTTTTTCATCAAAAAATTAAATAAAAAATTAGGCAGAGATTGCAGAGTTTGCCTCACAAAATTTGGATTCTCTATCGGATGTCCAAATGAATACTGCTAATCTCGGATGTTTACTGACATCCATCAATGAGTAATTATTTATGTCAAGATCGAGCAACCTTAGATTTTCAAAGGCTCCTTTGCATTCTCCATTTACTATTCTTGTTTTTCTCAAGATCAAAACTCTTAAACATCTCTTCATTAAGTTGAGATGACGTGCTTCCAGCTCGAATGGTTCGTCATCCTTTGCAAAACTGTACTCTTCATCCTCTGCAAAACTGTACTTCTCTTCATCCTCTACAAAACTGTACTTCTCTTCATCCTCTGCAAGCATAATCCCCTTCGTTTTCTTTATCCTCTGCAAAAATGTATGTAGCTCAAATGCACATTCAAATATAGAGCATAATTGATTATTTAAAATTTTCATAAAAACTGATTATATGAAGATATATACAAATTTTAGATTCGTGAGTCTATTATATAGAGGAGACAAACTCTAGAATTCTGGTAACGATAAGACAAAAATGTACCTCTTCATCTCGGAGAACATCATTGAGAAATTGTAGGTCGGTGATTCTCTCCCCATCTGGCGACAACATTCTCCCTCTCGCTTTCACTATATCGTGAACATTCACCTTGCCTACATATGTCACATTTACAAGTGCAGCCCTTTGAAGCTCTTCAAACTCCGTCTCTCCAACACTATAGGCCACCTGCTCCCGCTTCGAATTATGAAAGAAGAACACAATGTCAAGAAATGCCTCTTTACACGAGGGTTTCAAGCGATTATATACAAAGTCCACCATATGTTCACTTAAGTCATCCTCCGCTCCTTGTAGCAGCTCTGAGCTAAGATTTTCAACTACGTCTCTACAAGCCTGCACACTGTGACTATGTTCGCATAGTCTCGCTCCAACCATTTTTAGAACCAATGGAATTCCTTGGCATATTTGGAGGAGACCATTAATATTTATGGTGGGATCAAAGCTTGCTTGGTCACTACCTAATGCCAACTCACACAAGAGTTTTTGTGCTTCTTCTTGTGGAAGAGAAACTACCTGATAAGGACAGCGTTCAATTCTTGCCTGCACAATTGTACGTGTCTCGTTCAGATTTCGGGTGGTTAAAAGAATTCTACTCTGTAGTGGAAGGGACGCCAGGTCAGTTATAGGCAAAAGGTTGTCCAAGTCACTTTGCTTCAGTGCGTTGTCAACAAAAATGAAGACAGGTTGAGAGGAGTGTTCTTTAAAATCCTTGGCCAACTCGTCCCGACCTTCATTCAAACTCCTCAACTGAATATTACGGTCATAAAGATTTCTTAAAATTTGTTGCTGCAACACCTTAAGATCAGCATTTGAACAATTCTGTTCTATATCAACTCTACAATGTTTGTAGTTTTGGAGATCAAGTTTATTGAAAACTGCGGTGGCTAATGTAGTCTTTCCTATCCCACCTTGTCCATAAATAACCACCACTTTAACTGATTTACTTTTCATATCTAGAAGCTCAGTCACCCGATTTTTAGCTTCCTCGATGCCAACTACAAACCCAATATAAATTCATTAAAAACCATCTTTAAATAAAAAATTGTTGAATAATTACACAAGAACAAACTATATTTTAAAAATAAAAAGCATAGATCATAAGTATTATCGATTTTTTAAGTATATTATGCAAATACTATATATATATATATATATATATATATATATATATATATATATATATATATATATATATATATATATATATTTTAGGATCTTAAAAATATCATTTTGAAACTTTACAGTATTTAAGTTTAAAAGACAATATAAGTTAATTAAATTTATTTAATATTATATTTTTTGTTTGTAAAAAAATTAATCAATTTTTGAAAAAGATTGTTTGTCATTAAATTAATAAAATACTTTGATTTAATTTGAAATATTTTTTAAAAGATTATATCAATTATATTTTGGTCAATTATTATATATTGAAGTATTATAATAGATATACATATTGTTGAATGGAATGGATATTATTATATAATTATGATAAATTATTCTATTGAATTTGAGCTTGTGCATTTAATCTTTTTGATTACATAAACATTCCATGAACTTGTGTAATTAACCTCAACAAATTATGTAAAATGTCTTATATTAATATGTTTTGGTATGGTTACATGAACTAATAAATGATAGTTGAGGTTTATAAATAATTTGTAGTAAGTATTTAAACAAAGGAAATAGTTTATGTGGTTCAAAATTGGTGACTTTCATAAGGATTCATAATGTATATCTATGACATACTACATTTGTTCATAGGATACTAAATAATACATCTATTTCTATTTTTATTTCCTAATATTTTAGTATTCATGCCTCTTCCAATACCATTTCAAATTTTAAAATATCCCTTAATTAATCACATATTCAAACTGCCTATATTTTCTAGAGATATTTTTATAATATTGTTTCTATTTATATCACTTTTGTATTAAAATTTCTATACATAGCTTTTTACCATATATTTTAACTACCTATTTTGATCATTTTCACAAAATTATTATCTTGAACTATTTATGAAATATTAAATTCAATTCTTGTTATGAGTCAAAATGTTGAAATTCAAATAATTTATCAATATTATAAATGACAATGAATACTTATAATTTTATATCTCATTCTAGCCATTATTGAATGTGAAAATTTGACAACTCTCCAATTATCATTATAGCATAACAAAAAACTCAAAACTCTAACCATGTTTATAAAATAAATAAAATGTTTACATATAATAGAGCTAGACATATAATGAATATTACAAGTGGCTACTCTAATGGTTAGTTTTTAGCATCAATGACTAGGCAACAAGTAAAAAAAATTTGTGCTCCCCTATAGATTTTTCCTATTATGCATCTAAACATGAATAATTAATTTTATAGAGTTTTTATTCCAACCTCCCACTGCCCCAATATCTATCTTGGTACATCCTTGTTCCTTTGTCTCTTTGAATCCTTGATAGCAAGTGTTATAAGCTTTCTAATTTTGAAATCTCTAAGTTATGAATGGATATAATATGGTATCCAAATTAGTTAGCCAATCCTTTTTGATGAGTGGTCTTGTAATATGTCCCTCATGCCATCTCTATAGATCTTATATAAAGGGACCATGTCATAATATGCATGGTAAAAGAAGAGGAAGAGGATTATCTAGTAAGGTATGCAAGACCATCAACTTTGAGTGCACCATAAATGACTAAGTTTAGTAAAAAGCGTGTAGTTGTGTAATATGAGATGTATGTACCATTTATTCATAAAGTACAATATATTTTGATATGTTTGATGTAAATTGTTATTAGTTATTGTACTTGATGATTTTTGGATGGATATAAAGTAGTATTGTATATATTTAATTATTTTTATAGCATTAAAAGGATGGCTCTTTTGTAAAATCTATGACTAGGAATACTAAAAGGTTTAATATGAATTATTTAGGAAGCTTGAATGTGATTATGTGAATAATTTGGTTGCAATGATGTATTTTAGTTTTTTGTTGTAATTTTTCTTTCTAATCTTAAATATATTTAATGAATTAAAGATATGTGTGATAGTTGAAATTGATCATGTCACAAGACATTGTACTTCTACTAATTTTGAATATGATAATTGTGAACATTATGATTATGATGACATTTCTCAATTTGTTGTAATTAGTAATTTTTCATTCATATTGACTATATGTAATGACATGCCAATAAAATTAACGATGATAATTATTATTGAATATATAACAAGACAACATACGTCTCATTTACACTCATAAAACGAAACAATATACATCATATTTAAAAAAATAAAAATAATGATATAATTAAATTATAATAAATTAAAATTAATAATATATTTATACCATTTCCTAGTGCAATCATTCATATATATATATATATATATATATATATATATATATATATATATATATAATCTCTTATTATGAATCATTAAAAAAATATAAGAAGTTTAAAAAAACATAATATCTAATATAAAGTAGAATAATTAAATACCCAATATTTTAGGGACAACTGTAGAGCAAAAAGTGAGCCTACCCATGTTCGAATATAACTAAACTTCAAGGACAGTTCTTCACCACTAAGAACACATCAATCAAGGAGCTTTTTTCCTGAAACAAACTAAATTCGAGATTTTACAGCGGCAAAGATTCTTTTCTTCTTATTATGTTTGTCTTTTTTGATAGATCTTGCATAATCAAAGGCCCAAATAAAAGAGAAATTAGTACCTGCTTGAGGAGATCTTCCTTGCGAGGGAGGTAACACAACTGGAATCCTATTCAAAACTCCCATTATCGCTTCCAATGTGAGTTCTGCGTACTCATGCCCCAGATCTGCTCGCAATCTCCGCAAATCATCAGCCGCAACCGGAGCAGCAAAAAATCTATTTGGCCATCAAAAGTAAATAAAGATTCATCATTTTACAAGAGCTGAAATAGAAAAATTCACATTGCATGAATTGGATTTACCTGGAAAGTGCATGAGATTTCATTTGCGATATGCACAGGAGGGAT
>VDFB02168118.1:71956824-72046629 GCA_007258455.2 Sequoia sempervirens
TGGGAGAGGGTTGGAGAGACTAGGAGAGTGGGAGAGAGGGTGGGAGAGAGTGGGAGAGAGGGTGGGAGATGGTAGGAGAGAGTTGGAGAGAGGGTGGGAGAGAATCAAAGAGCGTGGGAGAGGGTGGGAGAGAGTTGGAGAGAGGGTGGGAGAGGGTGGGAGTGGGTGGGAGAGAGTGGGAGAGAGTGGTAGAGAGGGTGGGAGAGTCAGAGAGCATGGGAGAGGGTGGGAGAGAGTCAGAGAGCATGGGAGAGAGTCAGATAGTGTGGGAGAGGGTTGGAGTGAATCAAAGAGCATGGGAGAGGGTTGGAGAGAGGGTGGGAGAGTTGGAGAGAGGGAGAGAGGGTGGGAGAGAGGGTGAGAGAGGGTGGGAGAGAGTCGGAGAGCACGGGAGAGGGTGGGAGAGAGTTGGAGAGAGTGGTTAAGTGGGAGATAGGGTGGGAGAGAGTGATAGAGTGTGGGAGATAGGGTGGGAGTGGGTCTACGCTATAAATCTTAAAAAAGTTAATTTTATTATAACACGAACACATTATTAATAACTAGAGAGATGGCCATTTAGCAAGAAATAAATCACTCACGTTATAACATAAGTGTGTTTTGTATTGCACTAAAAGCAATAAAAAAACACAATATACCCGTGATGTTGGCCCACATTCTACATATTCTCCTAGTTTTGTGCATGCTCCAACAAAAAGTAGCTTTTTGGTGATTGAGTGAAGTGTGCATGCATGATTTTTAGATTCCACCACCTTTTTCATGATATTTCCACCACCTTTGCATGAAATAGCAGAGTTTTCACATTGAAAGGCATATAATATGAATTCAAGTTTGAATTACAGTGATAACAGATATACAATTGAAGTTTGGAGGGGAACACGCTTTTGAAAAAGTTAATTTTTTGAGGAATTTGTGGAAAGAAGAAGCAAAGGCTACATAATTGGGTAGAACTCCTCCATTTGAAACTTTGGTTTTTTAGGTATGTGAAGTATTTGTACATTTTCTTTCATTCTATTATGGCTTGCTTTCATTTTTGTTGTTTTGCTTATTCCATGTTGATCAAATTGTTTGTTTGTCATGTTACAACCTTAGGTTGTCAATGGAAATTTTAAATTACACAATTCTATATACTTTCCTATTACGTTTTTAAACCACATCTCTTTGAGGCATTTTGTTAAATTTTAAAAAAATGACTTTCTTTGTGTATGCTTCCAAAGCTTTCATTGAGGTATTTTGTCAAACAGTTATACAAACCAGCTGATTGCCTTGTCTATGCTACCAAATTTTCCATAAATGTCTCTAAAAAATTAGAATATACTCCTAATGCATGCTCAAATAGGTTTCCAATACAAAAACCCTCAATTTGCTCATAAATATCTAGGGTTTTCTATATTTCACAACTCCAAGGCCTTCCTGATGCAGAGCCAAGGTGAAGATTAACTCATAACAACCTAATGTCAATTCAAAAAAACAATGAACTCTTCTTGAAAACACCTTCAATCTGCAAAGCATCAATTCACCCTCAAGGGTCTCAACCCTTCAAATTTGTAAAACAACACCAAACCTCCACTGAGGCCCTGAAAAAGTTTCTCAACATACCAATGATGACAATTTAGCCATTTAAATGCAATCTCACATTCAGATTCATCATAACCTTCAAAAACTCACCTTTTAACACTAGCTTTCCTTGTAGTATTGGGAAACCTATTTTTTAGCCTTTTGTCTAAATCCTTCCAAAACACCTGAGAAATAAAACATGGATTCAAGCACCCATTTCAGAGTTATTCAACATATCAAATACTGATGCAAACAAGGTGGAGTAACACAACAACCAACCCAATTTGATCAAATGCATGCAAAGAAACAACCTTCAAAACTTCATTCTCCCAAACTGCCCAAAACAATATCCTTTGATTTCTAGGTCTCAAAATTCATCCAATGGACCTACATTTTAGAGAAGGCCATTAAAGGTCCAACACATCATCCATTTAGCATCCACTCAGACCCCAAGTATAATGCCCAACAAATCACATAAGGTTCCCTTGCAACAGTATGGAGTTTCAATAGGTTACCCTACCCAAAGGCTACTAGATTAGCCCCATTTTACAAAGGAGGTTCCTCTTAAAGACTTTTTTTTTACTCCAACCCAATGGAAAGTCATTTGATATGTTCTAAAACAACAAAATCCATGGTTAGTTCCCAGACACAAGCATTCTAAAGTGTTGTCTCAGCAAACCCTCCTTTTACATGCTAAAACCCAAGGGTTTATTGAAATTCATATGCCCAAGCCTTTCCAAACCCCCAAAAATCATCAAACACCTTCCAAATACCCTACAAAAACTTAAAATTTCATTAGATCAACAAGTTCATCATTTTGACAAACCCCACCATCTAGCCTTCAAATTCACAAGGAAAATTGACTTTTCCAGCCCTAGGCATCACTCCTACTCACTCAAATGAACACACCTGCACAAAATAAACCCCCAAAAATTTAACCCTACCTATTATGATCCATTCCACTGAGTTAAAATACCTACAGAAGGTGGAATGGATCAAGCTTGCATTCTTTGTACTCTCAAACGCTTAATTTCTGAGTTACACAGGCAGTCTTTGAAAATCTACTCTAAAACCCACATTACTAAATGGTTAAGCCTCCAATTTGATGGAAATCATAGTAGACTCACTCCAATATCATTCCCAATTCATTTCATGCCACAATATTCACTGTACAGACTGTTTATTGCCAACAAAGTTTAGAAAAATAGTGAAAAATGTGGAAACAATAAAAGATTTCATTCAAATTTTCAAATTGAGTCATGCCAACCTCCCTCTAATGTTTACATGGCCTTTTTTAAAGGAACTCCAACCTCTACAATCGCCTAAAACCACCTTACAACTTCCCTTTACCAACTTGACCTTTCAATTCCCTTTTTAGTGCAACTTTGCATTTTTTCTTTTTTTGCAATTTTTTCACTTTTTGACACTAAAACTGACTTTCAACCTATTCTAATGGACTTTTGATGGCCTCATCACACTACTTTGACCTTTACATTTCCATCTTATAGGTATTTTCTTGTTTATTCCATTGAAGGCTTCATTCCATCATATTGACAACATTTGCCAAGACATGGCAACTTCATAAACCTATCAACCTAACATGACTCAAAACACTTCCTAATGGTCTTTTGAGACCTTATTACATCACACTCATGATTACAAAGAAAAAATTCATCACTTGACCACCTAATGGTCCTAGCTATCCTTGGTGCTCCTGCACCATACATCCAGCCATGAAATCTTTCCAAGTCTCTTGGAATTCTGCAACACCTTGACCTGCAACAAATCTTTGATGATCCTCCTTGTTCCTGCCATTGCTCCCTCTTTCCTTCATCTTCACCTTAGGCTTGGCCTTGTCCTTGCAAAAAAATTCCTCTCTTGACTGATCACCTTGAACTTGCACCTTCCTACTTTGTCCTATCATCCACGGCTGCATCTAATTGCTCCTAACTTGTTCCATGGTGTCACTTACTTCCAAACAGTCCACTCTTTGTCCTTCTTTTATTTTCACCCTTGGCTTCACCTCCATCAACATGATCATCAAAACAAGGAAGTAATAAAGCACTCCCTTCACTCTTTTCCTCTTATCCATCCTCTTCACCATCTACTTTAGGTTCTCCCATCTAGGAACCATTGCCACAACGACATACAATTTCCACATCAGTACTCTTACCCATATAGGACCATCCACTGTCCTAGCCTCATCTTTTTCTTTCTTCTCCATTTCATTTGGAGATCCCACTCTCACCTTTCCTCTAGCCTTCACTTGGCCAACCTTTATCAACATCTCTCCCTTAGTCTCTTCCATCTTTGAGTCATTCAAACACTTTGTAGTTTCAATTTCACCTTTTATGGTGACTGCACCTTCTACAAACTCTGTCTCAGACCTTTCCTTTGCTTTTTTCCATTCCACTTGATGCATCACATCCTTTGATCTCTTATCCTCCACTGAACTCTTTTCCAACACTCTATTTTCAGGCTATTTATCTTCTTGTCCCTTTAGTGGACCAGTTACTGCATCTACCATGCTTTCCACACACTTATCTTTAACCTCAACTACCATACATTCTTCCACTGGCCTTTTATCTAGGCTCTTTGCAACTTCCATTTTTATGACCTGCATCAAAAAAAATTTCTTGTCTTCTTTTTCTTGCCCCCTACATGGGTTCTTTGCATCTAGACTTTGAATCAAATCTCCCTTTACCTCTGTATCTTCTGATTTAAATGTCGTTGTTTCTACAATGCTTGTATGCTCCTTGTCTCTCTTTATCTGTAGGGGACACAACATTGCCCCTATCATAATTTCTTTATTCTTGACAAGGACTTCATGGCTTTCCTCAATCCATCCACACTCTTTTACCTCTTCCTTCTTTCCCTTTTCCTCTGAGACCTTCTCATCATGTGGTCTTCCATCTTCTTTGTCATCAGTCTGTTGCTTTCCATCTTGCCCTTTCATTAGACAATCCATCTCTTCCAACATGACTTTACTAGGCCTATCTCACCTCTTCTCCATCTTGTCTCTACTTATCTTTCCTTTTCCTTGCATTAGGGTCTCTACCCCAAGGTTCTTCACCTCACATTTCTTTTCATTAGGTCTGCATACTTATGTTTTGATAGTATTAGACTATCATACACCTGTTCCTATCTTCTCTTGATTGAAATCAGTCCTTTTCTTGTCTCCAACCTTCTTTGCAAACATGTCTAGATCATGTATAAAGGATTCCCTTTCTCTTATCACTATTTCTCCATCCTTTTTCCTTTCTAACATTACTCCTTTGTCTAATTTTGCTACCTCAACTCTTTTCTTTGTGTAAGTAGCTGCACCTTCACCATGTTTATCTTCCTCATGCTTGAGGAACTCCTTCCTTCCCATCATCACTATCCTTGCCATTTTGTCTTGTTCCCTGTCATCTTTCTGCAATGGGGTTAGCTTGAACTTGATTCCATCTTTCACAATATCATACTAAAAAAAAAACCACTTCAACTTCAAAAACTAACATTTGAAAGAGGTGATTGTTGGTCTCCCTCTTTAATAGACTTTTACAACCCTTCACTATTAGTTAATTTGACTTGACTTAGCACTTTTTGCAAAGGTAAAATTATTCGTCATGCCGAAGAAACGAACTGTTAAAAGGAAAAAACTAACAGATGATCAACTCCAAGCCTTCAGAGATAAAGAGAAAAAATGGATGAGGGAATATCGTGAAAAACATAAATTGGGAACGATTGACAAAAACAAGCCAGTTGAAGAGGAACCTCAACTGTCAAAAAGAGAAAAGAAATTGGCAGCAAAAAGGGTACAAATTCAAAAGAGTCATTCTAGGGGAGATGTAGATACCGTAGTTGGAGACACACCCTCTACCACAAGTGAATATGAAGGTACACCATTAAGCACAAGTGAATATGGAGGGACACCATCTACCACAAGTGAGTATGGTTGGACACCATCCACCACATATGAAGTTGAGAGTAAATCATCACTCAGATTTGATGAACAAGGTATGCCATCATCCCCACGTGAACCTCAAGGTATGTATTCTATTCCACCCTCAGTCGAAGGTACACAATCTAGCCCACCTCAATTAAATATTGATGAAATTGTTAATGTTGAGATGTATGTACCTAAGAGAACACCACCTAGAATTTCGCGTAGAAAGCCAAAGTTTTTGATTAATATTGATGAGGATAGTTTGCAGCACATGGAAGGTAAGATTCTAGAACACACTTGTACAAGATATCCTGATAAGATTTGGAAAATGTTCTTTGAAAGGCTAAATGAGACCGGAAAATGTCAACTATTTGTTCAAATGATGCAGGCTTTACAGTACAGAAACATCATGAAGACTCTTGGGTTGAGAACATCGAATGCATCAAGTGAAAACACTATTGTAAAGAATCTAATGGATGCTTATGAGAGTGTGGGTAAGACCTCACTCTCAAAGGATAGTAATGTCACCCGACGTGTCATTACATCGACTTTGGTAAGCTATGAAACAAAGAGATCTCGTCTTATTAAAAAGACAACGAAGAAAATGAAGAGGGAACAAAATATTACTTGTGTCATTGTGTTGAGGCTAAAAATAAATTGGAAGACCCAGTTATAGATGGAGAAAACATCGAATACCCTATAGGCTCAGTTGTTGTTACTGGGACATGGCCTAGAAGTTACCCACATAAGAGTGTTAAACATTGGCTGTTTGAGGACTTTGACACGCATCGTAAGATTCTTCATTACTCGAACCTTGTTGTGGCATCCAATGTTTGTTTGAGAAAATATGGGGGTAGACCTTTGAACAAGACCTTGTGGAAGGTCTGTGAGTTTGACCATGAGGCAATACTTGACACAATAAAGAGTAGAGCAGATCCAGATGGTTCATTAGATTAATTTGTAAGTATATGCACAATGGTTCTTATTAATTTATACTTGTATCCATGTTAATTTGTTTGATGCCAATGCTATCATGTCTTATTTTACTTTGTGTATCTGTAAGTAACTCGGTAAACATTGAATGGTGTCCCCTTACAGAAAATGCAGATTTATGAGCCATCCAAGAGAATCTCAGGCATAAAAACAATGCAACATCCCTATTTTGAGTATGAAGCCAAATCTCGATTATGATTTTTAGCCATTACAAAAGTGTGTGCGAAGCTTGGTGAGGGAATTTCAAGTTATTCATTTGAAGTTAACCTTATCGTGAGCACCTATGATGTAGACATTATAGGAGCATCTTGAATTTCAAGATATTTTAGATTCATGAGAGGTGTTGTGTGTAGTAGGTATCTTGGAACTCGTAGTGAAGATGTATGAGTAGGAGTGACTAAGTTGATAGACTTCCATGCTTATCTGTAAGTTCCTTCCATCTATTTTCATTTCATTTCCATTTTGGACATGAGTTGTTTCTTTTTATTCTTTTACTTTGCCTATCTGTAACTAAACTAGTAAAAATTGATTGGTCTCTCCTTGTAGAAAATATTGATTTTGGAGCCATCGAAGAGAATCTCAGCCAAAAAAGCAATGCAACATCCTTATTTTGATGATCTTGACAAATCTCAATTTTGATTCCAAGCCATTATAAAAGAGTGTGCGAAGCTTTGTGAGGGAATCTCAAGTTTCTCATTTGAAGTTAACCTCTAAATGAGAACCTATGATGTAGACATTATAAGAGAATCTCAAATGTATGAGTGACATTGTAAAATATCTGTGAGAACAGAGTACCTAAGGCATTGTAATGGGATTTACTTGTAATGACATTTACTGAAATAATGAAATTTGGTGTAGGGGCACCAAGGTTATTGAGCAAATTTGGTTCACGGAAATCTTTTAAGTTAGTTTTGTGTTATGAGTTTTGTCAATTGAATAAGGTCATAACACATCCACAATTGATTTATAATGTAATAAGTCATGTTAATTACAAAAAGAATAGTTAGGCATGATTGGAAAGATGTAGAATCATTTGTAAAGGCTATTTAAAGCCTCTTGAAGGCTATTTAAGTCAATATTTGAATTTGTAGCCTTTTGAAGGAAAATGTTTGAATATGGTTGTAAAAGTACTATTAGTGAGATTGAGATTGTTAACCTTCAGAGAGTAGCAGTATTTATGTTGATGAAATTTCCTTTAGATGCAAGGATTCAAAGCACATCAACCATGTGGTACAAATGATTAAATCCCAGAGACAATATGTAGCGATGAAAGAGTCTAAAAAGGAAGAGAGTTACACTGGTGACTCAGGAGAAACTTTAGAGATGTAGAGTCAAGGTGGAGAAGACTCAAAAAAATCAGATTTTAGTAAATCAACAACCTTTGTTATTTCATTTGGCCATCTTGGAACAACTACTAACAAAAACACTTTGAAACTGAACAATTTGGCTTAAATTTTAGAGAATTCCCCTCAAGGACCATCTCATCATCAATATAGCATCTACTCAAACCCCCAACACCATTCCCAAGCCAAACATACAAGGTTTCTTTGCAATTTCTTCGAGATCCTTCAAACTGCCCTACAAAAAGGCTACAAAATTAGCCCTATTTTACAAACAAACTGCTCTTTAAACTTCTTGTAACCCAACAAGCTCTTGGAAAGTCATCAAATAGGTCACAAAACTCCCAATTCCATAGGTTTTAGAAAAGCACTCAACCTCTAAGCCATAACTGATTAAAACCCTCAATTTTCTAACAAATACGTAGGGTTTTAGCATCTCACAACTCCAAGGCCTTCCAAACCTCACCAAAGCATCAAAAAAGTTTTTTAGGGTCTGCACACACATAATAAACCTTCACCTAGCCTTTAGACTCAGTAGATCTCAAAAACATCACTTTGGTTCCTCCATTTCAAGCCAAAATCTGACATTCTCAACCTAAAACAACATCACCAGCCCTATAAACGCCTTACAATTATTAAAAGAGTTAAGGAAGCTTGAAAAAAAAACATTGTAAACCTTTCCTTTGAAGCACAATTCACCACAGTAGGAGGAATGGCTCCATCACAAAAATTAAAGTAAACTCAAACCCTACTGATCTATACAGGCTGAATAAAGAAAAATGGATTTTCCTTTCACTAAAACAACCAAAGGTGTATCAAAACATATTGAAATCTAGGTTAAGACCTGCCACCACAATTTTTCATGAATTTATTTTCATAAGAGGCGTGTACTAGGTCGTACATAGACAAAAGAAACTGAAAACTCAGAAAAATGTTCAAATTCCACAGTTTTAGGCGTTGTGAAGAGCACCAATCTTCAAAAAAACTATTGATTGAACCCCCATTCAGGCTTGAATGATGTTTTTAATAAATTTTAAATGAGAATCATCTCCCTTCAATTCCCATAACTACCTTTGAACCACCAAACCGTTATTAAGCCTACAAATACAAGTATTTATTATTTAAGAATGGTTTTTCTTACTAAGCTTTATCATGCAAATTTAATATTCTAAAGGCCTAGGACCACTTAGACACCCTTATAACATGACTTGTAGACTCTTTCTTTGCAATCCCACCTACTTTTTACATAATTTTCCTTTATGGCAATATCAACAATTATTTAATTCAAGAGTGCTTTTGCACATTTGTCCACCCTAACCTACTAATTCCCAAAGTACATAAAAGATTGGTCTATTAGACCTTATTCAAGACAAAAGGCCTCAACATACTAACATTTACCAAATTTCCTCCCAATTTACCATCAAAAAATCACAAATTGAGGGTGAGGTGTGGGTGCTCCTGCACCATTCAGCTTTCAAAAACAAAGTCAATTAGGCTGCCAAACATTTGGATCGAGCTAGCATTTGGTGGAAGAGGAAGAAAGATGACTGGAACTCTAGAGGCTCACCATACTATATTTTGGTGTTGAACCATGAGAGTAGAAGAGAGATATGATATCATGTATCAAAACATTAAGCATGCATTATTCCAACCAACAGAGAAGGAGATGGTTACTTTGCTTCATTTTCATTTGCATAAGCATATCAAGGCATGGGAACCAAGAAGACCAAGGATGTCCAATTTTATGTGGAGGTAATGGATGTGGTCCAAAATTTAGGAGGGTCAAGAAGGTCAATGTATGATCTTGATGAAATTGAGGAAGAACAACAAGAGAGGGACAGGAAAAATAAAATCAATACAGAGTTTCAAGGTTTTGTCAAGCGAGTAAGAGAGCTATGGGAGCAGCCTCATCTAAAAGATTTTGAACTAGACTTTGATATGTACCATTTAGAGAGCTTGATTTTTATGGAGTTCCTTTCAAAGCCTCTTCTTTTATGATTCTTATGGTAAACTGATTGGTAGAGTTGATGGAATTACCTTTCTTAGTAGTAATCGCTATTAGTGAGATTGAGATTGTTAACCTTTAGAGAGTAGGACTTGGGCAAAAAGAATTTGATATGGCTATTGCTTTCAAATACTTCAAGCGAGATGTACTCTGCACTGATGCCATTCCTCAATCTTAACTTGATGGCATCAAGGAACGGTTGAACTCCATGGTTATAAAGTATTATGAAAGTAGAATGAACTTGTACTAGTAGCCAATTTTGAAGACTATTACTAATGATTCAAAGCACATCAACCATGTGGTATAGATGATTAAATCCCAAAGACGATTTGTAGCAATGAAATATTTTGAAAAGGAAGAGAGAGCTACATTGGTGACTCGGGAGAAAGTTTAGCTTTCAAAAAACAAAGCCAATTAGGCTGGCAGATGTGTGGGTCAGGCCAACATTTGGTGGAAGAGGAAGAAAGATGACTAGAACTCTGGAGGCCCACCATACTGGATTTCGATATTCAACCATGAGAGCAGAAGAGAGAGTTGATATCATGTATCAAAACATTAAGCATGCATTCTTCTAGCCAATGGAGAAGGAGGTGATTACTTTGCTTCATTTTCATTTGCATAACCATATTAAGGCGTGGGAACCAAGAAGACCAAGGATGTAGAGTTTTATGTGGAGGTAATGGATGTGGTCCAAAATTAAAGATGGGCAAGAAGGTCAATGTATGATTGTTAACCTTGAGAGAGTATTTATGTTGAGGAAATTTCCTTTAGATGCAAGGATTCAAAGCACATCAACCACGTGTGGTACAAATGATTAAATCCCAGAGACGATCTGTAGCAATGAAAGAGTCTATAAAGGTAGACACAACAACACTGGTGACTCAGGAGAAACTTCAGCTTTCAAAAACAAAGTCAATTAGGCTACAAGACATGTGGATCGGGCCAGCATTTGGTGGAAGAGGAAGAAAGATGACTGGAACTCTGTAGGCCCACCATACTAGATTTCGGTATTCAACCATGAGAGTAGATGAGAGAGATAATATCATGTATCAAAACATTAAGCATGCATTCTTCCAGCCAGCGGAGAAGGAGATGATTACTTTGCTTCATTTTCATTTGCATAACCATATCAAGGCATGGGAACCAAGAAGACCAAGGATGTCAAGTTTTATGTGGAGGTAATGGATGTGGTTCAAACTTTAGGAGGGACAAGAAGGTCGATGTATGATTGGTGGAGGAGCACCATTTAGTAGGTTTTGTTCATCAAGGAAAATAAGGAGTAGAATATCATCAATTTACTAAAACCGGCCCAAACTTATACATTTGAAGGTTTTGAGTCAATAAAAATGGCTTTTTGACCCATTCCTCTTTCTGAAGCCTTTGTAACTTGAGGAATGGGTCTACAATAACATTATTAAGGTGTGGGAATGATGTGTTAGTGTTGGGGAGGTCTGAAAGTGAGATGGGTGTGAAACCCATGTGTGTAAAAGTGAGCTTTCTTTAAGAAAAATGGTGGTTTTGAAGAGTTAAATTGTGTTTTTGTGTAGGGCAGCATTATTTTATGATTGTTTGAGCTTGTTTAGGGTATGAAAAACTTGTTTGAGTAATTTATAGGTTGTGGTTAGCTTTGGAAGTATCATTTTCAATAAACCCTTAGGGTTTAGGCTATAATAGAGGGTTTTGTGGTTTACCCATTGTATGGTGGTATAAATGAGATCTAATTGTGGATTTTGAAGTTTTTACACCTTAGAATTTCTGCCCCAAGAGTTGGTAAGGTTTGGATAATTTTAGACTATAGACCCTTTGTTCAACTGGATCGATCCCTTAAGGGTCCAAAGGGAAAAATGGCTGCAAACTTTAGCATGAGGTTACTCAGACACTGTGATGCTTAGAAACTTCTCGTCTAATTTGATAGGATCAAATTGGGCCCCTCTACAATAAACTCTCTTGGTTTTTGTTATCTCGAAGTGGTTTTCCCGTGGTGTCCAGTTTTCAGTTGATGAAAAAAGTGTCAAATGAGAGTAGTGAAAAGTTGCAAAGTGGTGCAACTTTCATTCTGCAACTCGTGGGACCAAACAGAATGTTCCAATGCATCCGAATAGGAATTTTTACATTAGGAATGGTCCTCTTTAGCACCCAAACACACGGAATCGCTCTGAACTATGTTCAACCAGATCGATCCCTCAAGGGTCTAAAGGGCAAAATCGCTGCAAACTTTAGCATGAGGTTACTTGGACATCGTGATGCTTAGAAACTTCTCGTCTGATCCTATGGGATCAAATTGGCCCCCTCTACAATAACCTCTCTTGGTTTATGTTATCTCAAAGTGGTTTTCCTGTGGTATCGAAGTTTCAATTGATGAAAAAAGTGTCAAATAGAAGCAATGGAAAGTTGCAAAGTGGTGCAACTTTCATTCTACAACTCATGTGACCAAATGGACTGTTCCAACATGTTTGAATAGGAATTTTTATGCTAGGGATGGTCCTCTTTCACACCAAACACACAAAATCACTTTGATCTACGTTCAACCAGATCGATCCCTTAAGGGTCCAAAGGGAAAAATGGCTGCAAACTTTAGCATGAGGTTATTCAGACAACGTGGAACTTAGAAAATTATTTTCTAATCCCATGGGATTGTGTTGGGCCCCTCTACAATAACCTCTCTCAGTTTTCATTATCTCAGAGTTTTTTTTTCCGTGGTGTCCAAATTTTAGTTGATGGAAAAAGTGTCAAATGGAAGCAGTGAAAAGTTGCAAAGTGGTGCAACTTTAGTTCTGCAACTTGTGTGACCAAACATATTGTTCCAAAAAATCCGAATAGACATGTTTATGCTAGGAATAGTCCTCTTTCACACCCAAACATGCAAAATCGCTCTGAACTACGTTCAACCGGATCGATCCCTTAAGGGTCCAAAGGGCAAAATGGCTGAAAACTTTGGTATGAGGTTACTCGGACACCGTGATTCTTAAAAACTTATTGTCTGATCCTATGGGATTGTGTTGGGACCCTCTACAATAACCTCTCTCGGTTTACGCTATCTCAAAGTGGTTTTCCCATGGTGTCAAAGTTTCAGTTGATGAAAAAAGTGTCAAATGGAAGCAGTGGAAAGTTGCAAAGTGGTGCAACTTTCGTTCTGCAACTCGTGTGACCAAACGAACTATTCCAATGCATCTGAATAAGAATTTTTACACTAGGTATGGTCCTCTTTTGCACCCAAATACGCGGAATCGCTCTGAGCTATGTTCAACCAGATCAATCCTTTGAGGGTCAAAAGGGGAAAATGGCTGCAAACTTCAGCATGAGGCTACTCAAACACTGTGATGCTTAGAAAATTCTCGTATGATCCCATGGGATCATGTTGGGCCCTTGTACAATAACCTCTCTCGGTTTTCATTATCTCGGAGTGGTTTTCCCGTGGTGTCCAAATTTCAATTGATGGAAAAAGTGTCAAATGGAAGCAATGGAAAGTTGCAAAGTGGTGCAACTCGTGTGACCAAATAAATTGTTCCAATGCATTCGAATAGGCATGTTCACACTAGGCATGGCCCTCTTTCTCACCCAAACATGCAGAATCACTCTGAGCTATGTTCAACTGAATCGATCCCTTAAGGGTTTGAGTGTAGTATGTTGAAATAGGTCATTCCACCTATTGTTCAGGCTGTCTAAGTGATATGGGCCTGATGTAAGTAGGATAGGGAGTAGGAATAAGAAAATAGCATTAGTAAGGTCATTGGAAGAGATTACTAACACTACCCTTGTTGAAAATTCAAAATTGAGGCCCCTTAAAAGCAAGGCTAGAAGAGGTGAAAAGAAGAAATTTCTTGAAAAGAAGTTAGAATAGGTTGGAAATAGGGTGATGTTGTGGAGTTTGATGTGTTCAAAAGGTTTGCAAGGACAGGGGAGGTCAAAAGTATGTTATGGCATGACATGCCCTAGTTGGGAAAATAGGGGTTTTGAATGAAAAAGAGAGGTTTGAGGGAGTAAACGTGGGTAAAGTCAAGGGGAAACATAATTTGGTGGTCAATTAAGTTTGTGCAGGAGAAATGAAGATGAAGAGTGGAATAGGTTTTGAGGTTCAGGTTTGGGGGTTCAGTTTTCCAATTAGGCCAATTTTTTTTGAAGGGGGGTTCAGTTCGTTTTGGGTTCGTTGGTACAAAAATTAAAAACATGTAAAAACAAAATATATATCTATGCAACCTAAATGCATGAATTATGATTAGAATTTCGCATATCATCATATAAACAACAAAACCACCATAAACTTGAATGTCATTTAAAACAACAAAATTGGAAAAAAAAAAGTGTTTATAACCTACAAAAAAATGTGAATAAAATCCTGCTTGATTTTTAAGTAAACTTCATAGAGACCATAGCTTGTTTGAAAGTAATTTTTTAGGCTTTTAGCCATAGCAGCAAGGCATTGAATTGTTTGATAAAATGCTTTGGTAGACATGTATGAAAAATGTGGTAGCATAGACAAGGCAACGAGCTGTTTGAAAAAATGCCTCAAAAAAATGTGGTTTCATGGTGATGGAATGGCATGACAAATGCCATGAAAAGCAAATTTCTATGGATTTTCATGGCATTCCATCACCATTGAGACCACATTTCTTTCAAACAATTAGTTGCCTTGTCTATGCTATTGCTTATTATTATGCTTTGATAGATTTTTCCAAGCGTCCATGGCTCTGTTTGGAAGCACCTATTTTAGAGCTTTTAGCCATAGCAGCAGGGAGGTGAACTGTTTGATAAAATGATTTGGTAAACACGTATGAAAAATGTGGTAGCATAGACAAGGTAGTGAACTATTTCAAAAAATGCCTCAAAGAAATGTGGTTTCATTGTGATGGAATGGCATGACAAATGCCATGGGCGAAAATTGCTATGGTTGTCATGGCGTCCACTGTTGAGACCACATTTCTTTTTAGGCTTTTATTCAAATAGTTCAACGCCTTGTCTATGCTATTGCTTATTATTATGCTTTGATATATTTTCCAATGCGGCTGTTTGGAAAAGCACCTATTTTAGGCTTTTAGCCATAGCAACAAGGAGGTGAACTATTTGATAAAATGCTTTGCTAAACATGTATGAAAAATGTGGTAGCATAGACAAGGCAGGGAACTATCTGAAAAAATGCCTCAAAGAAATGTGGTCTCATGGTGATGGAATGCCATGACGAATTCCATGACAAGCAAATTGCTATGGATTGTCATGGCATTCCACCACATTGAAACCACATTTCTTTGAGGCTTTTATTCAAACAGTTCGTTGCCTTGTCTATGCTATTGCTTATTATTATGATTTGATAGATTTTTTCCAAGCATCCATAGCTTGTTTGGAAGCACCTATTTTAGGCTTTTAGCCATAGCAGCAAGGAGGTGAATTGTTTGATAAAATTCTTCGGTAAACATGTATGAAAAATGTGATAGCATAGACAAGGCAGCAAACTATTTGAAAAAATGTCTAAAAGAAATTTGGTCTCATTGTGATGGAATGGCATGACAAATGCCATGACAAACAAATTTCTATGGATTGTCATGGCATTCCACCACAATTGAGACCACATTTCTTTGAGGCTTTTATTCAAACAGTTCGCTGCCTTGTTTATGCTATTGCTTATTATTATGCTTTGATATATTTTTTCCAAGCATCCATAGCTTGTTTGGAAGCACCTATTTTAGGCTAGCCATAGTAGCAAGGAGGTGAACTATTTGATAAAATGCTTTTGTAAACATGTATGAAAAATGTGGTAGCATAGACAAGGCAGGGAACTGTTTGAAAAAATGCCTCAAAGAAATGTGGTCTCATGGTGATGGAATGCCATGACGAATTCCATGAAAAGAAAATTGCTATGGATTGTCATGGCATTCCACCACCATTGAGACCACATTTCTTTGAGGCTTTTATTCAAATAGTTCACTGCCTTGTCTATGCTATTGCTTATTATTGTGCTTTGATAGATTTTTTCCAAGCATCCATAGCTTGTTTGGAAGCACCTATTTTAGGATTTTAGCCATAACAGCAAGGAGGTGAACTGTTTGATAAAATGCTTTGGTAAATATGAAAAATGTGGTAGCATAGACAGTGATGAAGCTATTTTAAAAAATGCTCAAAGAAATGTAGTCTCATGGTGATAGAATGGCATGGCAATTTAAGACAACAAATTACTATGGTTATCCTTGGAATTCCGCACATTAGAGACCCATTTGTTTTGAAACTTATTAAACAATTTGTTGCCTTGTCTATACTATATAAATATTATGCTTTGATAGATTTTTTCCAAAGCATCCATAGCTTGTTTGGAAAGCACCTAATTTGGGCTTTTTAGCCATAGTAGCAAGAATTGAAGCTTGTTTGATAAAATGCTTTGGTAAACATGTATGAAAAATGTGGTAGCATAGACAAAATGAATTGGCTGTTTGAAAAATGCCTCAAAAGATATGTGGTCTCATGGTGATGGAATGGCATGGCCAGAGATGCCATGTGAAGAGAAAATTGCTATGGATTTCATGGCATTCCTGCAGTAGAGACCACATTTCTTTTGAGCTTTTATTCTAACCAGTTCACTCCCCTTGTCTATGTTATGCTATTATTATGCTTTGATAGACATGTATGAAAATGTGCTAGCATAAGGCAAATTAGTGAACTCTTTTGAAAAATGCCTCAAAGGAAATGAGAGGTCTCATGGTGATGGAATTCCATGACAATCAGAGTTGATTGTCGTGATTCCCATCTGTAATTTCTTTGGTGTCCCTCAAGAAGTTCACTGCCTGTCCTATGATATACTATTATGCTTTTGATAGATTTTTGAAGAATCCATGGCTTGTTTGAAAGCACTTGTTTTAGAGCTTTCAGCCATAGCAACAGGAAGTGAACTATTTGAAAAAATTCTTTGGTAGAAATGTATCAAAAATGTGGTAGTATAGACAGGGCAATGAATTGTTTGAAAGCATGCCTCAAAGAAATGTGGTCTCATAGAATGCCATGACAAGCAAATGCAATTAGGAGGTGTTCCTAGTTATTAGTTATGCGATGTGAAGTAATTGCATAAGTGCTTAGAGTTGACTTTGTAAAAATATATTATGAGTGAAATTTTGTCATCTATTAGCATCTAGTTGTGGTTATGCAATGTGAAGCAATGCTTTGAGTTTGAAATATGTGCAATGCAATGTAATCAGCGATATGAATATAAACTACAAAATCTAATATTTTTTACAATTTATTAAAGTTAAACTCTTTATTTTATTTTTCTCTCTATTTCTCTATGCTATGGAAATGCCTTTAAATTTTTTTTAAAGGTTTTATCTCTTGAATTTCTACATTTTGTTTTTACCTTTTTTTTTTTTTAAATCTGATTTTTTTTTAATTTTTTCTTGACTTTTTCCCGATTTTTGCAAAAAAACTTATACTTTTGGTTTGCTGATTTTTTCCCCAAAAGATTTTTTATGCTATGGTATAAACACATATCTCTTTTTAATATCAAGGATACTTTTTGGAACTTCCATGCATTGCTAATCTAAAAGGAAAAGTCTTTTGCCTAATCTATATACAACCATGCTTTTGACATTGTCAAAAAGAGCAAATATAGACACCATCGATAAAAAAGATTTGTATTAACCAAATAGCCATGTACACATACATCAATATATTTCAATATAAGTATAAAATATAGTTACAAAATAGCCATATAGGCTTATGCTCGAATGCCATATAGGCATACAATGTCAAATATATCCAATACAAGATATGTACAAAATTGCCATGTCTAGGCATACAACAAAGGGCTCTGGAATCAAAATTCATTTCTCTCCATGCTCTGGAAATAAATTCTTTCCCTTTGTTTGGCGATCTGATGGCAATAAGTCCATCACTCATTTTTGCTATGCTCGAGGAGTGCTCCTGTTGCTCCTCCTATAGTTTAGCTCCTGGTGAAGTTTTAATTGTTACAATAAGAAGTAAAGACATTAATATATAGAAATTACATTATAAGAAATGATATATTTAACAAAATAATCACTTATGACCATCTCATGATCACTCTCCATGATGGAAATATTTGCGTGTCAATGCTCAAGTGTGCTCAAGCCTTGTATAAACCATCCAAATAGGAATTAAACTATGAATCAATAATGGTTTGATTTTTCACTAGAACTAACATCTATAACAACAAATGTAAATTGAAATTTAGTAATTTTCCTCATACCTCCTCTATCAGAGCCATGGAGGATTGTATAGCGGATGAAACACCGATATTCATTTCCCTTGTAACATTTGGAGGTGTTTCCACAACCAACATCTGAAAATAAAATAAAAATTATTCAATCACAAAAAGTTACAATAGCGAGATCCACGTCATGACTTATAATGTATGAGATCTAATGAATAATTTTTATTTATTTTTTATTCAAGGGGTAAACGCTTTTGACCATAGCTATGAACTAGATACAACCATTCAACAATACCACCCCAACAAGGTTTGAACCTTGGTGGCAAGAACAACAATGCCACCTATAAACCATCACACCATGCCAATACCAGCTAATGAACAAAATTTTGAGTACAAGTATTAAACTGTATATTTCTGATAGGCCTTGGTAGTTTGATAGGAAGACCAAGCATGATGGGGAGAAGAACACATACTCCATTGTGAAGGATGGGAAGACTTACAACCTTTCACCTCTCCTAGAAGAAGACAAGGCAAAGCATTAAGGGCCTAGTGTTTTTTATGGTGGGTGAGAAGGAGTTCATGAAGACCTTGAAGGAAGGAGGAGGAAGAGGATTCTTCTTGATTATGAAGTCAAAAAGTGAAGCAGATCTTCCCACAAAGAAGAAGGAAGATGCACCAAAGTAAGTCCAAGATTTGTTGGAAAGGTACAAGGACATAACGGTGAATGAATTACCTAGTTCCCTACCTCCCATTAGGGATATAAGCCACCATATTGATATGATTCCAGGGGCTACATTGCCCAATAAGGCTGCATACAAGATGATACCTGCTCAAAATGAGGAGATTGCAAGAAAAGTGCAAGAGTTGATGGATAAAGGGCTAGTGAGGAAGAGTTTGAGCCCATGTGTTGTTCCTACTACCCTAGCACCAAGGAAGGATGGGAATTGGATGCTTTGCACTGATTCAAGAGCCATTAATAGGATCACAATTATATATAGGTTTTCGATGCCAAGAATGGAGGGCCTCATGGATTGTCTATCAAGAGCATCTTACTTTTCCAAGATTGATCTAAAGAGCAGGTACCATCAGATAAGGATCAGAGAGGGGGATGAATGGAAGACAACTTTTAAAAATAATGAAGGGCTCTATGATTGGTTAGTGATGCCCTTTGGGTTATCAAATTCCCCTAGTACATTTATGCGCCTTATGAATGAGGTATTGAGACCTTTCATTTGAAAGTTTTTTGTAGTTTATTTAGATGAAATCCTTGTGTTTAGCAGGTCTAAAGAAGAACATTTGAAGCACCTTGAAATGGTACTAAGGAGGTTACAAGAGGAGAAGTTGCTGATCAACATGGAAAAGTGTGAATTCATGAAGGAAGAACTAGTCTACCTTGGTTTTGTCATAGTCTCCAAGGGAATTTTGAAGATGGATCCTTCAAAGGTGGATGCTATTCTTACTTGGAAAACACCAAAATCCATGGGAGATGTGAGAAGCTTCCATGGACTTGCAAGATTTTATAGAAAGTTCATCAAGAACTTTAGCCAAATTTGTGCACCAATCTTGGACACCATCAAAGGAGGTAACAAAGGTAAGTTTTCTTGGACCAATGAGGCTGATAAAGGGTTTGAATATCTGAAAATGAGAGTAGCACAACAGCCTACACTTGTGCTCCCTGATTTTGATAAAGTTTTTGCCATTGAGTGTGATGCTAGCAATCAAGCAATAGGAGCTATTTTGAGCCAAGAAGGCAGACCAGTTGCATTTTACAGTGAGAGACTGAATGAAGCAAAGAGGAAGTATTATTCCTATGATTTGGAATTGTATGCTATGGTCCAAGCCCTCAAAAAGTGGAGGCACTACTTGTTACCTAAATAATTTGTTGTTTATACTAATAATCATGCCTTGAGTTTTTTGAATGCACATGACTAACTCAGTCATAGGCACATGAAGTGGATAGATTCTTTGCAAGCCTATACTTTCACAATAAAGCATAAGAAGGGTCAAGCAAACAAGGTGGTAGATTCTCTCAGTAGAAGGGCACTTGTAGTGCAAGAGATCCAACTCCAAAGCATGGGGGTTGAGGCATTGAAGGATATGTATCATGAAGATTTAGATTTCAAGGAGATATACAATGTTTGTGAGAAGTATTTGAATTATTTTCATGGTGAATTCTCTGAATTTTTATTGCAGAATGGTTTTCCCTTCAAAGGAAGCCAATTGTGTGTGCGTAAATGATCAATGAGGGAGAATATCATAAAGGAGAAACATAGTGGGAGTCTTGGAGGTCACTTTGGCCTTGAAAAGACCTTAGAAAAAGTTAGGCGATTTTACTATTGGCCAAAGTTGCAGGTGGATGTGAGAAGGTATGTGGAAGGCTGCACAATATGTTAAAGGGAAAAGGGAAATTCATCAAATGCAGGACTCTATCAGCCATTGCCCATTCCCAATAGGCCTTGGGAGTGTGTAAGTATCAACTTTGTCTTGGGGTTGCTTAGAACCCAAAAAGGTTTTGATAGTATCTTTGTGGCAGTTGATAGATTTAGTAAGATGGAAAATTTTCTTCCTTGAAAATGCACCAATGATGCATCTCATATAGCAGGTCTATTCTTTAAGGAGGTTGTTAGGATACATGGACTTCCTTTAAGCATTGTTTCTGACAGGGATTCTAAATTCATTGGTCACTTTTGTAGGACCTTGTGGAAGGAACTCAAGGAAAAAATATGTCCTTTAGTTCAACATACCATCCACAAACGGATGGAAAAACTGAAGTGCTGAATAGATCATTGGGAAACCTCTTAAGATGCCTTACCAAGGAACATGGACAAGCTTGGGATCTGATTTTACCTCAGGCTGAATTTGCATATAATGACTCCATGAATAGGAGCATTGGTAGAAGCCCTTTTGAGGTATTCTATGGAATGCACCCTAGAGGGGTCTATGAACTAAGAGATCTACAAGGAGTTGCTAGGAGAAGTGCTCAACATGAGGACTTTGCTGTTACAATCAGGGATATTCATCAACAAGTGAAGGAAACCCTTCAAAAGAATGTTGAGAAGTATAAGGAAAAGGCAGATTTAAAGAAGAGGAATGTTCAATTCAAGGTTGGAGACTTGGTGATGGCACACTTGAAGAAGGAGAGACTTCCAAAAGGAAAGTATACCAAACTCATGATGAAGAAGATAGGACCTTGCAAGGTGGTCTACAAGTTTGGCCAAAATGCTTATGAAATAGAGCTACCTCCTAGGGTAGCAATCTCTCCTATCTTCAACATTTCTGACTTGTATCCTTTCAAAGCTTCTGTGATATGATTGAGTACTTGGTTACTATCAAACTAATGATATGATTGATGTTACTAAATTTGGTTAAGGTGTATAAGACAGGTTTGGTGACTTTGATGGTTGGGTGGGTGACTATTATGAATCCTTTTGAGAAAATTGGTGATTAACCACAAGATGATAATCAAGATTCTATTGTAGCAAGAGTTTGTAACCTGTAAATAGACTGCTGCAGTCAAAATATGGTGAGTACAGTGCTTGATAATGGACTGATAATAGTGAGGTATGGTTTAGTTGATTTGTTGCCTTGGTGAATAAATGAAAGGATGAATTGTTCAAGTGTCAATAATCAGGTTTATGTTGTTTTCATGGTGGTTGAGAATGATGTGAATCTAATTGATTAAGTCAAAGTTTTCTTTAATATGGTTTTTGTTTTGAATGATTCAATTGGAATACTGATTAGTGGTATGATGAATGATGGCCTATGGAATGGCTAAGAGAATTTGAGTGGATTTTGGTTGAATGAAAAGTAGATTTCTAATGAAATTATATTTGATCTTCCCCCAATTCTATTTGGGATTGAAATCCCTTGAAGAAATGATGTTGATGGTTTTTTTTGGATGCTCTGCATCAGATGTACTCTGATGATTGAGTGTTTTGATATGATTGTCTGCATCACTAACTACCTTGTCTATGCTATTGCTTATTATTATGGTTTCATAGATTTTTTCCAAGCATCCATAGTTTGTTGTGGTGGTGCACCTTTGCAAGCACATGCCTCCATGTGAAGTAATTGCATCGTGCTGCTTATGTTGACTTTCTAAACAACTATATTGTACCGTTGAAATTTTGTCATCTATCAACATCTAGTTATTAGTTATGAAATTTGAAGTAATGCTGTGAGTTTGAATGATGTGTAATGCAACGTAACCAATAATATGAATATAAACTACACAAATCTATTAAGTATAATTCATTAGTTAAGTTCTCTTTATTCTATTACCTCCGTGTACATTTGAGTGAATCCATTGGCACTAGGAGGAGTTTGCTTGAAACCGCCAATATTAGCCTGTTCAACATCCAAAATCACATGTATTAAAATACCATTCGTAAAAAAATGCTATTAACATGTAATAAATTTATAATTATTTACTAGTTACATACCCCGCTGATAGGTGTACTGCAGAAATAAGTAGGTGGAGGACTGGTGTATCCAGTCTCAACACTGTGAACCTGCAATTTTATTAAAATAATAAAACTAAATTAGTTAATCATGCATTTCATAATCAAAATTTAATAAATTAAATTCAATGAACATACTGACTTTTACCCTACTATCAATGCCATATGCACGATGCAAAATGTTAGCCATCCTCTCCATCCCCGTAGCAGCATATGGATCTTGTGTAGCAGCATAAGGATCCTGCATAGCAGCCTCCTGAGTGTCGGTGGGGTCATATGAACAAGTCGCCCTGCAAGATTGACACACATGGGTTTGAAGGCCATCACCCAAAGACTCCCCTGGATGGAACTGTACAATAGGGCTAGTATGATGGATGACACTTAGGGTCAAAGTGTTGATCGCCTACAATGTCTCTATGTCAGCACTCTCCTTCACAACGACAGGCATAACAATGTGCTCACGAGGTGGCCTAGTGAGATGTCGTCTCCCTTGTTGCACAGGATCCGGTTGTGCACCAGGCCTATCCTGAGTTGACCCCCCACCTCTCCCCTGGAACTCCCTCATCAAAATAATTTGGGATATGGTTCAATACGAATTTACTATATAGTTTCCTAAGAAAATATTGGGGGACTTCACAATTATTGCACGGTGGGTAATCAAAGACCAAGTACCACCTATCATAAAAATGGTTCCTAATCTCTTGGTGGTGGCACCAATGAATAGGAAACCTCTTCACGTTGAGGCTAAGATTTTTATTTTTTCTAAGGTCAATGAATAGAGAGCACAAATCACCTTTAGTAATTTTTAAATCTCTTACTTGTTTATATTATAGTTTATCTGCATAATATGCCCTAGCTACCCGCCTCCTATCTTGCCATCCTATTATTTGTTGGGTTATTAAATCTACATCTTTTAACATCTCTTTCATTGAATTTGCTAGTGTCATTCTTTCTGCAGTTGAAGCATTTGGATCACTCAACCTACTGATAAGATCCTCAATTTGTTTTTTGTTGTTTTCAATTTCACTCAAATTTTGTTGAGTGCTAGGAGTGTGTTGAGTGATTGGTGGGGGAGGTTGATTTTGTTGAGGAGAATTTTCTTGTTCTTCTTGTTGAGGATTTTCAGGATTTTTTGCATCTCCTACAAATTAAAATAAATAAATCAAATCTAACCTAAAACAAACAAAATCAACTTGAAACTAAGAAATTAAAAAAAAATAGCAAACAATACTTACCTCCTGCACCTCTTCGTCGTCGTGGTGCCATCTTTGTGAACGAAAAGAAACTATTGTTGATAAATTTTGAAGAATTTCTCCTCCTAGAACACTAGTGCGAAAATGAGGGTTTTTGGTCGTAGGCAGAGCAAAAAAACAAAAAAGAGAAAATGAATAGCTTTCACTTTTTCTTTTGCTTTTAAAATGAAATAATGCAAGTGTGTTATAACGTGCTCGTGTTATGTCATTTCCCATCTTTTTTTGAAGTTGGCCACAAAAGTGTAACCCAACTTCATGCACTCGCCCCTTAATATAGTGTAAATCAGAGGAAGAGCACGATAATCATATGACGATAGTGTTGCAGCGGTCAAGAGATCATAAGTTATATAGGAAGATGTCTAAATGTACCTTTACCATTATGAGGTGCACTATTTGGGGCACGTTATTTCAGTAGATGGGATAGCAATGGACCCAAATAAGATCAAGGTAATTTTAAAGTGGCTAGCATCGCAAAATGTTTCTAAAGTCTGAAGCTTTATGGGACTTGTTGGTTATTATAGGAGGTTTCTCCAAGGGTTCTCAAAAATTGAAGCACCCATTACCGTACTCCAAATAAAGGGAAAGAAATTTGAGTGGAGTGATAAATGTGAAAAAACTTTTCAGTTGCTAAAAGAGAAACTCACTTCTGCACCTATTTTGGTTGTGCCTGATCTGAATGGGGATTTCACAGTGATTAAAGATGCATCAGGTGAAGGTGTAGGAGCAATTCTCATGTAAGAAGGACAAGTGGTGGCATATGAATCCAAAAAATTAAAACAACATGAATTAAATTATGCACCACATGATTTAGAGTTGGTAGCCATAGTTCATGCTCTTCAGATGTGTAGGCACTACCTCTTCGGGAAGCCCTTTGAGTTAAAAACAGATCATGCCAGATTGCAGTACATCTTTACTCAACCCAACTTGAATTCTTGTCAGAGGCGATGGTTGGAATTTCTGAGTGAGTATGACTTTGGCATCGAGTATATTAAAGGAAAGGAAAACAAGGTAGAAAATGCCTTGAGTAGGAGAAGATGTCTTGCAACCATGGTTACAATAAAATCCAATTTTAGGCAGCAGGTGATTCAAGCCTTACCAAGGGATGAGCATTATGAAAGGGTGAAGCAAACCCTAGAGCAGGATCCTTCAGATCATAGATATGCGGGTTATGTTTTTGAGACCAATGGAATCTTGAGGTTCTAGAGTCGTGTGTATATTCCTAATTCTGTAAGATTGAGAGAGTTGGTGTTAGAGGAATTCCATAATGCACCATATTTAGGGCACCCCGGTGTGACTAAGATGATAGAGGGACTTAGGCCATTATACTTGCGGCCAAGACTCAAGAGAGATGTAATTGCATTTGTGGCCCAATGCTTGGAATGCTAGCGAGTTAAGGCTAAGCATGTGCATCTAGCAGGACTTCTATACCCGTGCATAGGGTGCCAGAATATAAGTGGTAGGTGATAACTATGGAATATATTCAAGGGCTGCCTATGACTAGGAACCGACATGATACTATCTTAGTTGTGGTGAAAAAATTGACAAAATTAGCCCACTTCATCCTTGGGAATCTCAAGGATGGTTCGTTGGTTTTGGCAAGAAAGTTTGTGCAAGAGATTTTCTGACTGCATGGAGTGCCAGAGAGGATCATTTCAAATCATGACACTCAAATGAATTCCATATTTTGGACTACACTGAACTCTTCACTGGGAACCAAATTGAATTTCAGTTCTACATATCATCCTCAGACCGACGGTCAGTCTGAGAGGGTGAACCAAGTTGTGGAGGATCTCCATCGAATGTATTGTATGGAACAACAACTCAAGTGGGAGGAGTATTTTCCTTTAGTGGATTTTCCTACAATAAATCCTATCACGCTTCTTTGGGTATGACACCTTTCGAGGCTTTGTATGGTCATAAATTTCATACACCCATCAGTTGGGATAGGGTGGAAGACAGGGTTATGATTGGACCTGAAATGTTGAGAGAGATGGAAAATCAAATGAAGCTCATCAAAGAAAAGTTGAAGCAAGCTTCAGATCGACTGAAGAGTCTTGTAGATAAGAACAAGAATTTTAGACAATTTTCTATCATGGGAGACAAAATATTTTTGAGAGTTCAGCCGCAAAAGAGTTCAATCTATTTCGACAAGAACTCAAAGCTAGCCCCTAGATTTGTTGGCCCCTTTGATGTCTTGGATGCTTTTAATCCAATTGCATACAGGCTTGCTCTGCCACTAGTTCTATCCCAGATCCACAATTTCTTTCATGTCTTAGTGCTTAAGCCCTATCATCCAGATGTAGCTCATATCCTTGACTGGCATGCCTTGTAGGTACAAGACCTAGGAGTGATGTGGGTGGAGCCCATCAAGATACTGGAAGAGTGCAATGTTAAGTTACGAAATTGAAATATTATGCAGTATAGGGTCTAGTGGGACCAATATTCGATGGATAATTCCACTTGGGAGAATGCAGAGGACATTGACAGATTATTTCCTCAGTTGAGATTCTAGTTACTTTATATTTCATGTATATTATGACTCTTGGTATAATGGATATTCTAGACTCTATTGTGTGTTTGTGATAAGACATCAGGATGCTGTCTCTTCTAAGTGGGGAAGGATGACACGTCCCATATTTTGATAGGTTGTTTATTCCTGCTTTACTTTGCTCTACATGGACATGATAGATAATTGAATGTGTGTGTGGTAGACTATGCAGTAATAATATGGTATATTTGAGTAATGAAATATGAAATGTTACTTTGATTTTAGAAAAAGTTGAATGCATAGTATGTAGTTTTACTTTGAACATGATGAAAAATGGAAAATGTTATTTGAATTCATGAGTATTAATGTTTTGATTTATATCTTTATGTGGATGCTAATCTATTGATGTGTGCCTAAGGGTATTGAGCTACAGGTTGTCGAAGACAAAGGGTGTGGCTAAGGAGAGAAGGTTAGCTTCCTAGAAGGGTACAATAGGAATGGATTCTCTCGATCACACACAAGCACCTAGAATCATGTAGATGCATTTAGGATTAAATTAGCTTGACTGTTTTATTATTTGCAAATTTCATAATGTTTAGTCAAATTAAATAAATAGTGAAATAAAAGCATAATAAAACAAGAGAATTAATTTTAATTATAATTCAATTCTAGATTTTATTTTTAAATGATTATGCATAGTTAATTTGAGTAATTATTTTACTTTCAATCGAATGTTATTTCTTTGAGGTAAACACTTATCTTATAATTAAATAATATTGATTTGTTGTTCATTAAGAGTAAATAATTCTTTTTTCAAGTTAGAAATAACATTATCTAACTATTTACCGGAGATACGCACTTGGTTGCAATAGAATTTCTCTTATTAATTATCAAAAGAAATAAATTTTATTTTCTTTAATTTTAAATCTTTTCAAGATTAGGTTTAGGAAATTAAAAGAAAAACTTTAAAAAGAGAAAATGAATAATGGGAACACACAACCGTTCTTGGGTACTCTTCTTGAATTTGCTTTGCAACTACAATTGAAAATGACTACCAAATAGTTATTTTCTAGATTTCAGTAGATTAAAATTAGGGAGGAATAAAAAGAGAATACATGAAAAAGGAAGGAAGGAGAAGAAGAATTTTCGGAAAGAAAGCTCCAGGGAAAGTAAGGAGTAGTAGGAGAGAATCTTCAACTGAACACAAATTATCTAGGTTTTTAAAATCTCTTCTATTGTTTTCAAATTCCAAAATATGAGAAAAGAATTTCTTGTTGTTCAAAGATTTAATTCTTTTGAAACCCATTGTGAAAAAACATATGTACTTGAAGTGTTTGTTGTGTAAAATTCATTAGTGAAACCTGTACAATCTTTCCAAATTCTTTATATATTTATATTTAGTTTTTGCAACCCCTCTGTATTAAATCTTTTATGCCCAGATTGGGGTTTCTTTTCCATGTGACTCTTAAAGGAAATCTTGACTCAGATTATGTAGAAATTGTGTGTGTGTATATATATATATATGTATATATTTATATATTTATATACATACACAAAACTATATATGTATATAAATATATATATATATATATATATATATATATATATATATATATATATATATATATATATATATATATATTTGAATAGAATCTGAACGAAATTTATAAATATGATAAATTTGCTATCAAATTTCTGAATCTTGATTATAGCCAATTGGATTTAGTTTAGGTATGGAAAAATTAGATTGTTCTGTGGGGCTCTCCCTCCCTAGCCACGTCCTTCCCCATTGGGGAAGGGATGCTCTATGGAGGGAAATGCCCTCCAAAGGCTGTAGCCTGTGGAGGGAGCGATGCCCACCATAGGCAGTGCCTCCCCAATGGGGGGGGGAAGGGTGTTGGCCCTTACTTCCTTTATTTCCTTAAAAATAATGTTTAGACCTCATAAAAACTTAGTTTGGTAGGATAAAGACAGAATTATATATATATATATATGCAATTTTATATATATGCTGAATAGACAAATATATAATTTCTAGATATTTCATGGAGCTTTATTCACATTCTATTGTTCTATCAGTAATATGTGATCGTATCAAGGGGTCTTCTACTTGTCGATTAGTTGTATTGGTTAAGAGCAGAGGAGCTGATAATGATTTATGTGTTTATTTAATGCTTATCGACATGGTTAAGAGAGCAGTACATCATCCCATTATTTACATGTTGAAATGGTGTAAATAGTTTTGTACCTTTTTTTAATAGCCAGATCAAATCGATTGAGTGAATTATTCAAATTTATTAACTAGAAACTATATAAAAAAGAAAACATCTGTCGAGATTGTTTTCTAAAAGATTTGTAGTTTTTGCAGTGCATTAGATTTATATAAATAAACATTGTACATATATTTTAAATATTACCAAGATTTTGGGTTCTACATCTTGATTCTCTAAGATATCGTTCCTAATGTGAACTCAAGGAATTTAGTTTCAATTCTTAAAATTTAACTGCACAGAAAAATGTATCAAATATGGCAATGCAAAGAAAGAGTGTAATAAGAATGAGAACCAACAATTCAATAATGGAGAAACCCAAATTGGGAATAACTCCAAAAGATCGTGAGGTATTTCCTTTTCAAGGTCATATCTCAAGAGCTATTACAATAGATTACTTAAAGAAAAGGGATTAGAAGACTTCTTTCCTACATACAATTAGATATGGTTATACATTTATTTTTTTTTGCTTGAGAGTAAACTAGTTAGAAATTAGAAACAAATTGAAATAAATTTGGCTGGATATGACCAATATTTTTGTCCTAATATGATAAATCTATGTATTAGAAGCTAGCTACATTTCTAAATTTCTATATGATGTATATATAATGTTGAATGGAGTGAGTTTTTATTTCAAATCTACATCAACCCATTAATTGGATTAAATCTTTTGAATGGAGATAGAATGTGAGATATCTTAAATATACATGAAAATGATCACATGGCATGGATTTTCTTTTATTCATTGAAGTATAATTGAGTTGAAGAATGAAATGCATAGTGAATTGGAAAAATTAGTTGTGAGTTATATATTATAGCCTATTGTACTTATGCGAATCGATTTAAGAATTTGGCAATGAAATGTGTTTCACGATAGAATGCTTGTATATGTAAATCCTTTTAAACTGAATGAAATTTTAGGTGGGAAATGCATTATTTTTTTCCTTTATGAGTAGACTTCCTGGACAGGATGTCGAAGCTAGACCCACAGAGACGATAGTTTTACCTTTTCTAAAACTATCAATTATTTTTGTTTATCTTGGCCAAGCAAATGTACCATTGAAGTAGATGGATTAAAAGCCTAGATTTAAATGTTATATAGGTCTCCGCCACCTCTTGTTTGCAAGAAATATGTTATTCTAAGTATAGGAATGCATATAGGCATCAGGCTTGCATCGATATTTCCCTCCTATTGTGTTGTTCTAGGTTGCTAGGCTCCTTGTGCAGGGTCGGGGATTTCTTTGAGATAGGAAGAAACCCGGGGAAGTCATGTGCTTTGTGGTTGGGTGGAAAAGGCAACTTAACCGCACTCTTGGCCTCAACGCAAGAAGACCAGTGGAGTCAAGGTGGATGAGGATCGAAGATTCTTTTGTCATGGATATATCTCTTGTATTATTTCTAAATGGCTTGCATAGCCAATTTTTACATTGTATCTTTATTTCATGAATATAAAACTTATGTAAACTTTTTTATGTATCATTGAAATAGATGATTTGTAACACCTTGTTCATGTATGTAAACTGATAATTCATTAATGAATTTTCTATGAGAATTTATGGATAAATCATGTCATGGATGTATTTATTTCACTTTGCTTGAAACGTGTGTAATTCATTAAAGTACTTTGTATGGAATTGGAAATCTTTTGATCTTTACAGTGAGAGGGAGAGAGAGGGAGAGAGAGAGGGATAAAAAGAGGGAGTGGGAGGGAGAGAGAGAGGGATAAAAAGAGGGAGAGAGAGGGAGAGCGAGAGGAATAGAGAAGGATAACTATGAAGATAGAGAGGTAGAGAAGAAGACAAAGGGAGGGAAATAAATAAAGGTATATCTAGATAGATGGAGGGAGAGATAAAAGTAGAGAAAGATAGGGGGTAGGAATAGAGAGAGAGAGGGAGATAGAGAGGGATATATAGAGATATACAGAGGAAGAGGGAGAGGAAGAGGGAGAGATAAAAAAAGATATAGAGGGAAAGATAGAGTGATAGAGAGATAGAGATAGGTATGGAGAGAGATAAATAGAGATACAAAGAGATATTGAGAAAGAGGGAGAGGGAGAAATAGAGAAATAGATAGGGTGAGATAGAGTGACAAATAGAGAGAGAAGAGAAAGAGAGAGAGAGTTAGAGTTAGAGATGGAGAGGGGGGAGAGAGGGGGAGAGAGGGGGAGAGAGGGAGGGTGAGAGGTGATCTAGAGGGGGGATAGAGAGATGGAGGTATAGAAAGGTAGAGAGATAGGTAGAGAGGGAGATGGAGGAGAGAGAGGATAGAGGGGGAGATAGTTCAATATATATATAGGGAGTGGGGAGAGTGAGAGGGAGAGTGAGAGGGATAGGGAGAGGGAGAGAGAAAGGGTTAAGATACAAATAATTAGAGGTAGACAAGTAGAGATGGAGAGAGAGGGGGTAGAGATATGGAGAGATAAGGAGATAAAGATAAAGAGAGGGAGATATAGAATGATAAATATGGAGAGAGAGAGAGAGAGATAGAAAGGAAAAATAAATATATAGATATAAATGTGTATTAAGAGAGAGAGAGGGAGAGAGAGAGAGGAAGATAGAGGTAGGGGTGAAGATAGAGGGAAAGAGGGAGAGGGAGAGAAATAGATAGAGAGATAAAGAGAGGTAGATGGAGAGATGAAGATATAAATATATAGGGGAGTAGGAATAGAGAGATAGAGAGGAAGAGATAAATAGACATATAGGGAGGGGGAGAGATAGAGAGTGATAGAGAGATAATATATAAGGAGAGAGAGATATCAATAGATAAAGAGGGAGAGATATAGATAGAGGGAGATATAAAGAGATATAGAGGGATGGAGACATAGATGTAGAGATATATATGAATAATGAGATATATGTAGAGAGGGAGAGGGAAATATAGTAAGATAAAGATAGAAGGGCATGAGTGAGAGAGAAAGAACTTGTGATAGAGACAAGTAATAGAGATAGAGGGAGAGGGAGAGGGAGAGAGAGAGAAGGGGGGAGATAAAGAGAGAGAGATGGATGGAGGGAGAGATATATCCATCTATGTCTTCCTCTATCCATCTCTTTAAATATCTCAATATCTCACTCTTCCTTTCTAAATCTTCTTATCTTTCTCTCTCCTTCTTGGTTTCATTTTTGCTTCACATAAATGTGAGAGAACTATAACATATTCACATTTATAGTTTTTTGGGTACTTCCAATCCTTAGAATTGGATTTTCCTTGGGAATCCAACCCAAAGGGTGACTTACATGACAAACTCAAATGTGTGATTTTTGTAAATTCTAAGAAACGATTAAATATAAAGTGTGTTCTCCATCAAGATTGCACATCTTTCAATGTTTAGTTAAAAAACACCACAATAACATCGGGCTCTCTCTTCCCTTTCTAACCATGTAAAATTTTTACATTTCAAATATGTTAAGGTTTTGATCTTTAATTTATTTTGCTAATATCTTTTTTTTGTCAAAAATATATGTATAGTTTTTTAATTTCATTTTTTAGCCATTCATAAAAGTTTGAAAAAAAAATACAATTTTATGTTCTAGAATTTTTTATACACATTCAAAAAAAATGATTTTTGATTAGTTTCCAAAAAAAATAGTGGGGGGACATGCTCAATTTTTTGTTTTTTAGGATGTTTCCACTTTGAAAATTGATAAAAAAAAATCATATATTCATTAAAAAATTAGCAAAAATGGTCAAGCATATTAAACTATATGGTGTTAGCTATTTTTTCACTAATCAATTTTTGAAATAGTAAAACAAAGCGAACATTTTAGGGGGTGCACACCATATGCTATGTTATGTGTTTTTTTTTTATAAAAATGGGAGCACTTTGTCTGTTTCCCCCTATTCAAACTCTTTAATCTCTACCATTTTCAAAATGAATTAGTAGTATATAAAGTAGATTCAAACAAATACAAATCTTTTTCTTGTTGCATCTTCAAATTTTAAGTGTAACTATCTTCAATTTCTCATCCAAGATCAGTTTTTCCCAATTTTAGAAACAAAATGTGGCCACTTAAGACCCCCTTTTGGTCCCCCATTTCCATGAACTTACTCACATATCTTTCATAGCATATAAAATATTTCCTCCATCAATTTTATAGTTGTGATTAAACCTTTGGGTGTTCAAACCATAAGATTTTTGTTTTGAAAGGACTACTAGGTCTAACTTCCCTACCCACTTCCACCTAGAAAGGCCAATGGTCTAATCTTGAGAAATATACCACCAAGGAAAATGAGTTTAGTTCTAAGACCCATTTGGAATTGATACAAATTCTATGCAATAAACTCTTGACATCAATTCCCCTTAACCTCTTATTGTTGCATGCATGAATCATCCTTCTTTTAGTTTTAAAAGAGGTTAAACTTAAAGTTTCTTTAATATTGCTACCTCCTTTTTTCTTTTTGGGATTAAAATAACATTAAAATATCCACCCATTAACCACATATCTTCCCTATATTCCAATCCCTAATTTATTCATATATCCTCCCACACATTTCTATATTTATTTCAAGATTGGGTCAATGACATTGCATATTATTGCCCTAAATTTTTCTTAAACCCCCCAGTAATATCACAATAAGAAACTTTTGAGTATATGGGAAGTTATTCTTAGAGATTCAATGATTATCTTGTAGGATTTTTAAACCCCCTAAATATCCAATAGAATATACCGTGAAACCCGTACCTCTTTACCAAAAACACCTTTGCATATCCCTCAAAGAATTTTTACTAATATTAGTCTTGTGAAGAAAAAAATGCCTAGATCAAGTATTCCTCCATCAACCATTTAACCAAACAACAATTTTGATGTATGTTCAACCCATGAATGTTCTACCTCAAGATTATCTTCTTCACAAGAAGGTGCTTGCCTGCATTTTGATAAAATTTGGTGATGGATGCCTAAGTCCCATTTTCTACCTCCTCTGTGGCTGAAATCTTAGCTTTGTTGACATCATTTTTCTCCCTTGAGCCCTACCAACTTCTATATCTACCAAAGAAGTGTTTATGGAAGATATCTATATTTTGACTTTTCCCTCCTTTTTTGAGCACCTTTCCCCAACAAAAAATATACTTGAATTATTCCTTAAATAAATTTCCGTCCATACCATCTTCCCTTGTTTGGATGATCTAAGTGGCATATTCCTCCCTTTCTCACATGGGGGTTTCTTTCACCAATTATTTTATTAGATTGAAGCTAGTTGACTTCCCATGAACCAAGGGTCACCCTTAAGAATCTCATCTCTATCTTTTTTTGATTGAGAGGTAATTTGGAGAAACTACAGTCCAACTAAAAAACTATTGTATAATGATAATTATCTCATAAAATGTATAATCCTATCTATCAAAGACCAAATGCTAATGAATGTAGCAATTATCACAATATTTTTCAACTATTTATTGTTGTGTGCAAAAAAGTTGTCTAATATATCAATTGATAGTTAGAATTTTTAAATCCACTTCCACATTGGCATTCCAAATGAAGATCCTACAATTTGTAGCCTTCAACCCAAATCCTTACTATTGATTTCTAAAAGCTAGTAGCTTCTTCTAGTATTTTTTCTAAGTCTTAGCTATTTTTCCCACATATCTTGTTGGTGCTCGAGTGTCTCTTGAAACAATTTATTTTGAAGAAATATTCCCAATATCTATGGAGAAATCTACTACATCTTCCTTTTTTTTTACAATAGAACCCTATTTTCACCATTTTTTACTATTTTTCCCAATTCACCTTTGTTGTTATTTTTTTACACTTGTACCTCTTTCCTTACTTTTTATGAATTAATAAGTAATATATATCGTCAAATTATTAATAATAGAAAATTATTAACAAATAATAAAGAAAAAATAAAACACAAAGCAATTCATAATGTAAAAGTACAAATATATTATTACTATAAATTAATTTGAAAAATTAATTAATATTGAAATTAAAACCTTACAATAACTATAAATTAAATCAATTAAATTATATTATTGAATCATTTTATTTCTTGATAAATATGTAGATTTAATAAAATAAAATTACGTGAACTTAAAAAATCTCAAAAACAATTCCAACATAAATCTGAGGGCTTCTTCAAGATGAAAATTTGTGGAGGGAAGATTGTTTGTTGGAAGCTCCGTAAAGAAGGAAAATTAATTCTGCACGACTGTATTGGATTGGATTTTGGTACACAATGTCTGAAGGCCTGCTCAATAGGGGAGAGTAATTTCTCAAAAATGTCTTCGTACTCAGTTATTACAAAAGATCGTCGTATGGATTGCACAGAAACATGCATGCTTTCTCAATAGGGGAGAGTAATTGCTCAGAAATATCTTCGTACTCAGAAAGGTCGGGGCGTATGAATTTGAGGTCATCAAGCAGCTTCCTTCCCTCTTCATCCACACACGTTGATGTGCTCACAATACAATTCGCAACCCCCAACTTGGCCTCCCCATCACTTCGGACATGTTGTTTGTAATAATGCTGCACGGAATATGCAAACAATAGCCTTGCCCTATTGTCAGGAGCAATCCAGGCACGAGTGCCGCTGGGTAAATGGGGGAGAGCTTGCCTAACACGTGTTTCTCTTTCCTCCCATGACCCTCCCATATCCACCAACATCATTTGCCCCCCCTCCGAAGCCACCATCTCCTTCCATTTCTTCTTCACTGCTTCCCAACATCTCCTATTTGATGATGCTGATGTCAGATCGCACTCCTTTAACACCAGCCATAGCTTTACCCCAACTGCCGGACTGGGCGACTCCCCGAGCTGCCCATTCTCATCAACATGCAGGAATTTTGACTCACTGTGAAAAAATGCTCTACACATTACATCTGCATATAGGGACCATTCATCAACATCGCGGATGCCCTGCAATGCAACGAAGACCCTCAATTAAAAACAAGGATGAGCATAACCTGTGAAATAAAATTCTTTAGTTAAGCACAAGAAAATGTGTTATAATGATCACCCTTCTTGAACCGTCCTCCACTACTGCTAAAGAGTATTGCTCTTTCACTTGTTCCCACCGCTTTTTCAACATAGGACTTCCACCTATATCCGCCATCATCAATCCCTTCATCTTAGCTAACTTGTCCATTGTATTTTCCTCCAGTTGAGAACAGTCTGAAGCCTGAATAGCAATTAGTGAACTCAAACATTCAAAATCATCAGAGAGGCTCTGTAATACCCTGCATCCACGTATGCTCACATATTTTAAACGCTTCAGCTGACCAAAATTTTGAGGTAGATTCGAGAACTTCTCACAGTATCGCAACACCAAGCGCTCCAGAGAAGTGAGGTTTCCGAAACTTTCTGGCAGCAATGATAGCTGTGTAAACCTGATTAAATATAGGTTTATCAAACCATATAAACTGCCAAAGCTGTCAGGAAGGCTCATCAAGCTGTCAGGAAGGCTCATCAAGCCGGAACGAGGCTCTAAATACAATCTATTTAAAGAAGATAAATTCCCAAAACTGTCTGGAAGGCTCACTAAGCTGGTACAATTAAATAAATTCATGTGATTTAAAAAAGATAAATTCCCAAAATTGTCTGCAAGGCTCACCAAACTAGAACAAGAATTTAAATCCAATTTATTTAAAGAAGATAAATTCCCAAAACTGTCTGGAAGACTCACCAAGCTCGAACAAGACCTTATAGACAACTCATTTAAAGAAGATAAATTCCAAAAATTGTCTGGAAGGCTCACCAAACTAGAACAAAAATCTAAATCCAATTTATTTAAAGAAGATAAATTCACAAAACTGTCTGGAAGACTCACCAAGCTCGAACAAGACATTATAGACAACTCATTTAAAGAAGATATATTCCCAAAATTGTCTGGAAGGCTCACCAAACTAGAACAAGAATCTAAATCCAATTTATTTAAAGAAGATAAATTCCCAAAACTGTCTGGAAGACTCACCAAGCTCGAACAAGACACTAAACTCAACTTTTCCAAAGCAAGAAGGTTGCCAATGGTTTCAGGCAGACTATCAAACCCACTACAACTCCATAACGTTAGAGAACGCAAAGATTGAATGTGGGAAAGGGTGGTGGTGAGATTAACTAATGTAGCACCTCTTATATACATATATTTCAATGAAGATGCGATGCCCGAGAACTGCAAAACAAATTCATTGTTTCAAATTAGCAACATCTTAGGAAAAATTTAAATAAATAAATGAATTTTTTCATCAAAAAATTAAATAAAAAATTAGGCAGAGATTGCAGAGTTTGCCTCACAAAATTTGGATTCTCTATCGGATGTCCAAATGAATACTGCTAATCTCGGATGTTTACTGACATCCATCAATGAGTAATTATTTATGTCAAGATCGAGCAACCTTAGATTTTCAAAGGCTCCTTTGCATTCTCCATTTACTATTCTTGTTTTTCTCAAGATCAAAACTCTTAAACATCTCTTCATTAAGTTGAGATGACGTGCTTCCAGCTCGAATGGTTCGTCATCCTTTGCAAAACTGTACTCTTCATCCTCTGCAAAACTGTACTTCTCTTCATCCTCTACAAAACTGTACTTCTCTTCATCCTCTGCAAGCATAATCCCCTTCGTTTTCTTTATCCTCTGCAAAAATGTATGTAGCTCAAATGCACATTCAAATATAGAGCATAATTGATTATTTAAAATTTTCATAAAAACTGATTATATGAAGATATATACAAATTTTAGATTCGTGAGTCTATTATATAGAGGAGACAAACTCTAGAATTCTGGTAACGATAAGACAAAAATGTACCTCTTCATCTCGGAGAACATCATTGAGAAATTGTAGGTCGGTGATTCTCTCCCCATCTGGCGACAACATTCTCCCTCTCGCTTTCACTATATCGTGAACATTCACCTTGCCTACATATGTCACATTTACAAGTGCAGCCCTTTGAAGCTCTTCAAACTCCGTCTCTCCAACACTATAGGCCACCTGCTCCCGCTTCGAATTATGAAAGAAGAACACAATGTCAAGAAATGCCTCTTTACACGAGGGTTTCAAGCGATTATATACAAAGTCCACCATATGTTCACTTAAGTCATCCTCCGCTCCTTGTAGCAGCTCTGAGCTAAGATTTTCAACTACGTCTCTACAAGCCTGCACACTGTGACTATGTTCGCATAGTCTCGCTCCAACCATTTTTAGAACCAATGGAATTCCTTGGCATATTTGGAGGAGACCATTAATATTTATGGTGGGATCAAAGCTTGCTTGGTCACTACCTAATGCCAACTCACACAAGAGTTTTTGTGCTTCTTCTTGTGGAAGAGAAACTACCTGATAAGGACAGCGTTCAATTCTTGCCTGCACAATTGTACGTGTCTCGTTCAGATTTCGGGTGGTTAAAAGAATTCTACTCTGTAGTGGAAGGGACGCCAGGTCAGTTATAGGCAAAAGGTTGTCCAAGTCACTTTGCTTCAGTGCGTTGTCAACAAAAATGAAGACAGGTTGAGAGGAGTGTTCTTTAAAATCCTTGGCCAACTCGTCCCGACCTTCATTCAAACTCCTCAACTGAATATTACGGTCATAAAGATTTCTTAAAATTTGTTGCTGCAACACCTTAAGATCAGCATTTGAACAATTCTGTTCTATATCAACTCTACAATGTTTGTAGTTTTGGAGATCAAGTTTATTGAAAACTGCGGTGGCTAATGTAGTCTTTCCTATCCCACCTTGTCCATAAATAACCACCACTTTAACTGATTTACTTTTCATATCTAGAAGCTCAGTCACCCGATTTTTAGCTTCCTCGATGCCAACTACAAACCCAATATAAATTCATTAAAAACCATCTTTAAATAAAAAATTGTTGAATAATTACACAAGAACAAACTATATTTTAAAAATAAAAAGCATAGATCATAAGTATTATCGATTTTTTAAGTATATTATGCAAATACTATATATATATATATATATATATATATATATATATATATATATATATATATATATATATATATATATATATTTTAGGATCTTAAAAATATCATTTTGAAACTTTACAGTATTTAAGTTTAAAAGACAATATAAGTTAATTAAATTTATTTAATATTATATTTTTTGTTTGTAAAAAAATTAATCAATTTTTGAAAAAGATTGTTTGTCATTAAATTAATAAAATACTTTGATTTAATTTGAAATATTTTTTAAAAGATTATATCAATTATATTTTGGTCAATTATTATATATTGAAGTATTATAATAGATATACATATTGTTGAATGGAATGGATATTATTATATAATTATGATAAATTATTCTATTGAATTTGAGCTTGTGCATTTAATCTTTTTGATTACATAAACATTCCATGAACTTGTGTAATTAACCTCAACAAATTATGTAAAATGTCTTATATTAATATGTTTTGGTATGGTTACATGAACTAATAAATGATAGTTGAGGTTTATAAATAATTTGTAGTAAGTATTTAAACAAAGGAAATAGTTTATGTGGTTCAAAATTGGTGACTTTCATAAGGATTCATAATGTATATCTATGACATACTACATTTGTTCATAGGATACTAAATAATACATCTATTTCTATTTTTATTTCCTAATATTTTAGTATTCATGCCTCTTCCAATACCATTTCAAATTTTAAAATATCCCTTAATTAATCACATATTCAAACTGCCTATATTTTCTAGAGATATTTTTATAATATTGTTTCTATTTATATCACTTTTGTATTAAAATTTCTATACATAGCTTTTTACCATATATTTTAACTACCTATTTTGATCATTTTCACAAAATTATTATCTTGAACTATTTATGAAATATTAAATTCAATTCTTGTTATGAGTCAAAATGTTGAAATTCAAATAATTTATCAATATTATAAATGACAATGAATACTTATAATTTTATATCTCATTCTAGCCATTATTGAATGTGAAAATTTGACAACTCTCCAATTATCATTATAGCATAACAAAAAACTCAAAACTCTAACCATGTTTATAAAATAAATAAAATGTTTACATATAATAGAGCTAGACATATAATGAATATTACAAGTGGCTACTCTAATGGTTAGTTTTTAGCATCAATGACTAGGCAACAAGTAAAAAAAAATTGTGCTCCCCTATAGATTTTTCCTATTATGCATCTAAACATGAATAATTAATTTTATAGAGTTTTTATTCCAACCTCCCACTGCCCCAATATCTATCTTGGTACATCCTTGTTCCTTTGTCTCTTTGAATCCTTGATAGCAAGTGTTATAAGCTTTCTAATTTTGAAATCTCTAAGTTATGAATGGATATAATATGGTATCCAAATTAGTTAGCCAATCCTTTTTGATGAGTGGTCTTGTAATATGTCCCTCATGCCATCTCTATAGATCTTATATAAAGGGACCATGTCATAATATGCATGGTAAAAGAAGAGGAAGAGGATTATCTAGTAAGGTATGCAAGACCATCAACTTTGAGTGCACCATAAATGACTAAGTTTAGTAAAAAGCGTGTAGTTGTGTAATATGAGATGTATGTACCATTTATTCATAAAGTACAATATATTTTGATATGTTTGATGTAAATTGTTATTAGTTATTGTACTTGATGATTTTTGGATGGATATAAAGTAGTATTGTATATATTTAATTATTTTTATAGCATTAAAAGGATGGCTCTTTTGTAAAATCTATGACTAGGAATACTAAAAGGTTTAATATGAATTATTTAGGAAGCTTGAATGTGATTATGTGAATAATTTGGTTGCAATGATGTATTTTAGTTTTTTGTTGTAATTTTTCTTTCTAATCTTAAATATATTTAATGAATTAAAGATATGTGTGATAGTTGAAATTGATCATGTCACAAGACATTGTACTTCTACTAATTTTGAATATGATAATTGTGAACATTATGATTATGATGACATTTCTCAATTTGTTGTAATTAGTAATTTTTCATTCATATTGACTATATGTAATGACATGCCAATAAAATTAACGATGATAATTATTATTGAATATATAACAAGACAACATACGTCTCATTTACACTCATAAAACGAAACAATATACATCATATTTAAAAAAATAAAAATAATGATATAATTAAATTATAATAAATTAAAATTAATAATATATTTATACCATTTCCTAGTGCAATCATTCATATATATATATATATATATATATATATATATATATATATATATATATAATCTCTTATTATGAATCATTAAAAAAATATAAGAAGTTTAAAAAAACATAATATCTAATATAAAGTAGAATAATTAAATACCCAATATTTTAGGGACAACTGTAGAGCAAAAAGTGAGCCTACCCATGTTCGAATATAACTAAACTTCAAGGACAGTTCTTCACCACTAAGAACACATCAATCAAGGAGCTTTTTTCCTGAAACAAACTAAATTCGAGATTTTACAGCGGCAAAGATTCTTTTCTTCTTATTATGTTTGTCTTTTTTGATAGATCTTGCATAATCAAAGGCCCAAATAAAAGAGAAATTAGTACCTGCTTGAGGAGATCTTCCTTGCGAGGGAGGTAACACAACTGGAATCCTATTCAAAACTCCCATTATCGCTTCCAATGTGAGTTCTGCGTACTCATGCCCCAGATCTGCTCGCAATCTCCGCAAATCATCAGCCGCAACCGGAGCAGCAAAAAATCTATTTGGCCATCAAAAGTAAATAAAGATTCATCATTTTACAAGAGCTGAAATAGAAAAATTCACATTGCATGAATTGGATTTACCTGGAAAGTGCATGAGATTTCATTTGCGATATGCACAGGAGGGATCCTTCTACAATGAATTGCAGGACCCGATTGAGCTTCGCTTGATCATCCAAATGATGATCTAACTGCTTGATATATTTTGCAAGGTTACACATGTATTTCACGAGCACTATACATTCATCTATGTTAGAAGAAACTTGCTCCATTCGTTCCAACACAAATCCTACAACTGAAAGCACTACTCCCACCCACTGAATCTTGTCCGTTACTTTAGTTGTTACATCGATCACCAATTTGCGGGTTTCACGGTTAAGCTTTGGCTTAATGTCCCTCTGCAGGCAAAAACATTGATAAATATTTTTAGAATTGCAATTTCTTTCCACGTTAATACTTTCTTCCTAGTAATACTTTAAATGTGCGAATCAAGAAGTTTAATGATAAGGAAATGAATTGCATCAAGTAAAATCTTTCTCTAAAAAAATTGGTTGAATACCTTGCATATTTGTGTTGATCGCTTCAATAGCTTCTCCATTAAATCACCACTAGAATTGATAGAAGAAGCCACCCGATTCGTCTTGGCAAGATGGCCAATTGAATTAATGCTTCCCTGGTCAATGGCATTTAAGAGCTGATCAATGTAAGAAATCAGTTCATCAATTTGGCTCATCTCTTCCACTGCCACCAGTTTATTTATAACATCTTCATAATCTTGGTGGGAAGGAGAGCATGAAGACCAGCAGGAAGTGTTGCCCATTTTTCTATTACTGAGCTGATGAAAGAGGGAAGCGAGGTAATGAAATTGAACTAGATATGAGTTATACAGATTGTCCAGAATGTATGCGTACAAGAGAGGAGATAGACAGCCTTTAATAGATTGCTCAAGCTGTAAAGGCAGAGGAAAAAACAAATTCAGCCTAATAGCTTGCTCAGAATGTGTACAAAAGCATCTTTCTACAGATGGCCGAGGAAAAAGTAATTATTGCACTTTCACTATTGTTTGTGGCGTGGTAATAATCAGTCTAAGAAAAATTGTGGAAGATAAAAGCATGTATTTTTTAGGGAAGAGTGACATTAGATTGAAATATAACTTGGGTTTCTTTTAATTAAATTGGCATTAGATTGTTCACATTGTGATCACAGATACACAGATGGGTTTCGTTTAATAACGTGGACAGAGTAAGAAAATTCCACAAAAATATGATACTGAAGATTAAAAAGATTAGATTAGGTCAACAAGATAAAAAATTAGGGATAAGTAAAATAATCTTGCGGTTCCTTTCAAATGGGTTGGCACGTCATTTTTAGAAAAAAATTAAAAGATTAAACTAGGTCAACAAGATAAAAAAAAATAGGAATAAGTATAATAATCTTGCGTTCCTTTCAAATGGGTTGGCACGTCACGTCCTTGTTTCCCTCTCCTGTTTCTTTTTGATTGTCCTCTTTTGGCTGGTTTTCTTCTCTTACTATTGACTTGGTCATGTCAGTTTGCAATTAACTTTACAGCTGTTTTCACGGGTTTCAGTGGATAGTTTATACTCATCAACCTTTTTAAATATGCATTTGTCTGATCTCATTTAAAAAATATATTGACATCTTCAATGTACCTTGGGTGAATTAAAAAATGTGATAATGGGTTTGGGGTTATGAAGGGTATCATGTCAAATATTAGTCATAAAATCTGAATAAGATGAGAGAATCCAAACAAATCTGTCCCTTGCTCACCACTTTAATAGTCCATCAAATTATAGTATTATTGTGATTAACATATAAATGTGAATCACATTAATCACAAGTGATCCACAAGATTTTTATTCTTTTATTGGATAGGAAGTTGATGTTATATGTGATATTTGTTGTTTGAAAGTATTACTATGTAATCAAATTTTTGAAGTTTGAATTGCATTCATTTATTCATTGAGTTTTTTTCCTTCATTTAAGTAGAAGTCGCTATTTTATTTATTTCATTTTTTAGGAGGCAGAATTTTCAATCTCTAGCAAAAACTTGAAGATGATATTTGTATTTGTAGAGGAGGTGTTAGAAAAGTTTGTGAGGTGACTATTTAACAAATGATTACCATTTTTATTTTATTTTTGGACTATTTAATTTTATTTATTTTTATGTAATAATTAGTGTGTAGAGATGATGATTTATATATGGAAATTAGTAAAAAAATATGATTTTAGTATTGTCTTTATCTATACATTTTTTAAGTCTAGACTTGATTTTTAGGTTGTTTTTTTTCTATCTTGAATCAAATTTATGGTCATGATGGTGATTTAGATCCCTCTTGCACTTGTGAAAATAACCTTTTAATTCTGAAAACAAAATTAAAAAATGGACCCACTTGTTCTCCTTCAAGTGATTGTTGTGAGCTTACATGAGGTGTGAAATAGTTGAATTGAATGTTAAGGTGTTGTATTTAAAGAGAAGCCCTAATTCTTTTAAATATATAATAAAAACATTAATTGGACACCTTCTAGCACACATCATGGAACCTAAAAAGAACCATTTCATTATATCAAATCAACATCCTAGGGTATTATGCATGAGTGCTTGTTGTCCTTGATCTTGTTTATAAATGGTTGGCTTAGCATCCTTATTTGGATTTGACACAATGGATTCAATTGTCATTATCATGTGCAAACTCCCAAGTACACAAATAAAGTTTGTATGCAAAGTTCAAACTAAGAACTTCAAGGCACACTAAACATGAGTTTGTAAATATGAGTAGAGATCAAATCCACAAGTTTGGTTTGGATTTTCTCTCGTGAGATTGATTCCACATTCATGAAAATGACCTTGATAAAAAAAATATATAGATTTAGATGTGTTTGCTTAATAAGCCTTGTCATAAGGGAGGAACGAAGCATATGGAAAACAAATGAATTAAATTAATTCAAACAAGATTAGGAATCCCTAAACCCATTACTCATTAAATGAACAATATAAAACTAATGCATTTAATGAAACAACTATTATCAACTAAAGAATAAACAACGAATTAAAAAAACTATATCATTACCCATCTCATGTCGAAGTGTATTTGCATCGATGTTGAATTCCATTTATATCAATGCAAAGCCTACATTATGCGTTGCAAAAGATTCAATGTGTGTCTAATGTTGAACTACAATGTGATGATAATTCATAACGTACTGAAGAAGTAATTGTGCAACACTTCACTATGAAAATTCTACATGATTTGTGAGAAGGTTGAAGAGTGTTTTATAGATTTTATGTTTTGAGATGAACAATCAAGATTTCATAGTAGAAGATCCTGATCAACAGTTCAAAACCGTTGAGAGGAATTAGATTGGAAGAATCAGTGGTTTCAGATTGCATAATTGGTGTGATTGATGAAATCAAGTTGAGTATTCATTAGAATTGAGGAAATAGATTGAGAAGTTAGTGGGATTGAAGAATAGATGGATTAGTTAGGAAATAGATGAATCGGTTAGTGAATCAGAGTGAGTAATTAGTGGTAATGATTTTCTCAATCATAAAATGGGTGAAGACAATTAATTAATTAGTATTTTGGAGTTGAATGTGCAAGTCATGTTTGACTTTAACAAATAAAGTTATATTTGTTTGTTTTGACCTTTTTGAATGGTGTTTGAATAATTGATTTAATTATCCAATTTTTAGAAAGGGGAAGTGATTTAATTAAACTATTAAGTGATAATAGTTTAGTTGATTTAGGAGAATAGGGTTTATTAGTGAATTAATTAAATAATTTAAAAATTATTCAATTAATAGAGGAAAATAGGGTTTTCAATGTAAATGATGTGGAACACGTTGATATTAAATAATAATGATGTCGATGATGAAAAAATGTCATTCAAGATGTGTGATACGTGTTTAGGTCATTTTTACATGTTTACATTTTCCCCCTCTTTGATACAATGCAATTTTGAGCGTTGTGTCAAAGAAAATTGAAAAAATCCTGCTTAGGAGTTGCCCCAGTATGCCTCAGTATGTCTACATATGTCCATGCAAAGTTGATTTTTCTTTTATTGATAAATGCTGAGAAGTTCACCTTTTCTTTCAGGGTCAAGTGATGTTGCATGATATGTGATTTTGGGTGTTTTTGTTGTGCCAACATTGATAGGTTTAGTGTTTTCAACTAGGAGTATTGACTTCTCTTGATATTCTATGGGAAGATTGAATCCTCCATCTTTGGGTGCCTCAGAAAGGTTTTCTCCTTCAAATGCATCCTTTTTCTTTCTCTTTTCCTAATTTGATAAAGCCACTTTGTGGTTTTCCTTAAGGGATCTTCTTTTGATTTTTAAATTTTTTGGTTTATTTTTGCAATTGGAGGATGCAATCCCCCCCCAAAATATGCTCCTTGATCTAGTTCCATTACAAACCCTACTTTATGATCTCCTTGGGGTATATTGATTCAAAGTCCCATGAACTCTGCAATAGCCTCATCATTCTGGAATATGTCCAAAATTCGTGTATGATGATGTTGGTTGTTGGGTTGATTTTTTGTGGGTTATGTGAAGCATAACCTTGTTGTGCTATTTGAACATGATTTTGTGGCACGTTGTGAGTTTGCACATTGCATACAACCTTAGTGTCAACTAATCTATAATTGGTTACATTCTTGTTTTTCACCCATATTTTGGGTTTTTCATTTGAAGTAGAAGTTTGATCTTTAGGATTGTAAAGTTTGATGTCTCCTCTTGCAATAAGGGCTCTTTCGATAAGTATTCCATTTTCAATAGTTTCTTTGAAATCATTTGGGAATTGCATTGTGAGGTTGTAGTTGATATTTGTGTGTACATTGGTGATAAAGACATTGAAAAGTTATTTCTCTAGAACATGCCATTTAATTTTGCTTGATTTGTGTCTCCATCTTTGGAGGTATGAAGCAAACAACTTGCATTGAATCTATTTGATTTTATAAAGATCAATGATTGTATGTCTTATTCTATGTTATACAAGAAATGGTTGACAAACTTATTTGACAATTCATCAAATGTTCTAATACCTCGCGATAAATGAGAAAACCAGTCTATAGCAAGCCCACTGAAACTCCATGGAAAAAGTCTCATCAAGTAGGTTTCATTTTGTTGCAGTTCCATGTAAGATACTGAAAAATAATGTAGATGCTCAATTGGATCTCCTTTCCCCTATAATTGTCAAATTTTGGTATTTTGAAGCCTTTAGGGAAAGTACCATGGATAAATTTTGGTCAAACTGATATGGAAAAATGTCTTGGATAGTATAACTCTTTTTTGGCTTTCCAGTTTATATATTTGATATTCTCTGATTGATTGTTTGAAGTTGCACATTTATGTCATTGTTTGGTGTGCTTGCTTGAGGATTTTGGGTATTGTAGATATGTTGTCCTATTATGTTTGTTTGGTCATAAACTAGATATTGTGTAATCATGGGATTCTAAGGACCATGTTGTACATAAGGTATGTTAGGTCCTTCTTGTGTACTCTAATATTGAATTTGAGGTGTTTCTTGGTACTGATTTTGTGGTCCTCCTAGCTATTGTTGTTGAGGATTTTAATTTTGGGTTTGTTGAACAAAGTGTTGTTGAATTTTGGGTGCACTTTGATAACTTGTTTGTGATACACCATGTTGTTGTGAATGTTGTTGAAGACTACCTTGATGTTGCATTGATGGTATACCTTGTTGTTATGAATGTTGTTGAAGGTTACCTTGATGTTGCGTTGATGGTATACCTTGTTGTGGTCGATTTGGTTGAAGGTTGCCTTGGTATTGTGTTGGTGGTAAACCTTGTGGTTGATTTGGTTGAATATTACCTTGGTGTTGCATTGATGGTAAACCTTGTTGTGGTTTCTTTAGCTCAAGGTTACCTTGGTATTGTGTTGGTGGTAAACCTTTTTGTGGTTGATTTGGTTGAAGGTTACCATGGTATTGTGTTGGTGGTAAACCTTGTTGTGGTTGATTTGGTTGAAGGTTACCTTGGTATTGTGTTGGTGGTAAACCTTTTTATGGTTGATTTGGTTGTTTTTGGAATTTTTCTAACCACTATGCTATCTCCTAGTGGAATAAGGTTTGGATCTTTTAGGATGTCCACGTTGAAGTCAATGGGTAATTTTGCACCACTTTTTTCTAATGAGAGGAAGTATGAGTTTGTATTTTTCCCAAGCATCTTATCCATAATATTTTGTATTTTAGGATTTGGTTCTCATCAATGAGTTCATCATCACTATCACATTCTTCTATGATCTTGTCATTAGGATTTGAAATTTGGTTTTTACTATCAATCTTTTTTGGTGTCTAAGGAGTTCTTCCTCATCACTTGGTGGTTGGTTTTGTGTTGCCTTGAATGAGGGTTCTTTGTGAGGAGTTGCAAGATCACTTGGTTTATAAACCCATGGGTTGGTTTCCTCATTGGTGATGTTTGTTTTTGGTGCACTTGAGATACTTTTGTTGGCTTCCATCTTTTTTCTATGTTGATATCTTATGGTTGTATTAAACAATTCCAAGACCTAGTTGTATTTTGGGTGATCACTAATGATGAAATGAAATGGTGTTCTTTTTTTTAATATTTTATGTTCAAGAGAATGGTGTTTTGTGAGCTATGTTTATCTATTTCCACGTAGGAGGTGGTAATAATGGTCTTCTGGCTACAAGATTGGATTTTTTTCTTCTTTATCTAGAATAGTAGCCACATTTTGCCATTGAGTGGGTGTTTCCAGTTTATCAAACATGAAGTTTCTCAAACATGAAGTTTCTCAAACTACTAATGATGTCCAATTTCTCACCTTCAATTCATGTGAAATTTGGTTGTATAATAGGTGTAGTAAGATCTGGTTGTTGAACAAGAGTAGTAGGATGCCAAATGGTCATAAGTGCAAGCTTTTTCTTAACGTTTGATCCCTTTTTATTGTTTATGAAAATGATTAGTGAAGATGATGCAAAAGAAATCCTTTTGGATAAAGGTGTTGATGTTTTTCTATGGTTTGCGATACTCAAGACCTTAAAGTTTGAGTGATGCTTGGATATTTTGTCTAGATGATGCTAATTTTGGGACTCAAAGTGTAGAAAACTTGGATCAATATGTCACTTTGTTTTTCTAGAGGATATGTTTGAAGATTCACTTGAACTATACTTGAGGTGCAAGAAAATGTTGATATCTTAGAAATCAAGAGATATGAATTTAATCCAAGTTGGTGTTTTGATTTTGAATCCTAAAACTAGATTGATGTATTTGATTTTTCAAATGGATATGGAATGATGTAGATATAATGTGTTTTGGGGGTCTAACTATTTTTTTTTTCAAAATATGAAAGTTTTAACCAATTTTGGATCAAGCTGTGATTTGCACCAGAAAATAAGGAAATAGCGACAATCTTTTAGGTCACTAGCGACTAGTTTTTATGGAAATAGCAGTCAAATTTAGAAAAGGTGACTCTATTTTTGTCAAAGACCAAAGACATCAATAGCAATAATTCTGAGCAATAGCAAGAAAATTCAAGTCAAGAGTGGTAGTTTTTAGATCAATAGCATAAATTTTTTGCAATAGTGCCTCTGTATAGGTTAAAAGTGTTCCTATTTTTCAAAATCGACCTTCTTTTGTCAATGAATATTATAAAAAGAAGCAAAAAAAGCAACTATTTTGATCAATAGTGTTGTTTTAGGTCAATAGCAGTAAAAAAATAGCAATAGCAAATCTGTTTAGCTTTATTTTCAATTTTTATTTTGATAGTAGTTTGGATAAGTTTGCAATTTTGATGTTTTGGTTGATCTAATTTGTTTTAAGAATTTGGCAAGTGATAGAACACAACAATCAAAACAATTTTGACTCTAAATGTCTATAGCTTAAGCAAGTTTCTTTCCACAAAGCTCAAAGTTTGTGAAAGCCAAGATACTAAAACGATAGCTCCCAATGTTGACTTTGGTATAAATGTCACTTGAAATATAAGCCTAAATATTCAGAAACCTTTATAGATATTTGTTTAAGATATATTTTGTAATATGCCAATCATACACTAAAGTAAATTTTCCTTCTTTATTGAGAATATATGAACAAAGATGTTATAAAAAAGTACAATAAGGATTTCCATTTCAATACAGTAACTCACAAAGTACAATATTCCAAGAATGTACACAATTATGTACATAGCTCCTCTAAGCTTCATAGCATAAGATATATATGGTCTAGGAATCCACCTTTCAAAACCTTGGTCTTTTGTCGCCTGTTGAGGGGGAGAAGCATCACTCAAGTGCTTTACCACCAATGATGGACTCATATGTGGTCCCCCGCACATCTATCAATGATAGATGGCCCTACCCTTTGACAAAGGTATTGGTTGGGTAATGACATATGACATACCACTCCGAGCTTAGCTTTTTGCCCTATATGACTAGGATTTATAACCCTATACTAGGTAACCCTCATGCATTTAAATGGACATGGTGAACTGATAGTGGAGCCCTAAGAAATCACTCTACTTTGGCCAAAGTATTCTCACTCAGTACTTTGAGTGAAGGTCTACCATTCACTTACACTATAGGAAGCTCTTTTTGACTTAAGGCCATTATATCTATGCTTAGGTAACCCCTCTCCATGGGTAAGCTTAATCCCCGAAATAACCTATCTCTTTAACACAAACCTAAGGTAACACTACTCATTAAGCAAAGTACTAGTTCCCTCCCTTCACTGGACAACAATCCCAAGAGTAACCTACTAGCCTTCTAGCATAATCAAATATCTAGCTATGATTATCCCTTAAGCTACCCATGCTTAACCATATCTAGTATAATAATAATACCTATGACAATAATCTCTCCTATCATGGAGTAACTACAAGTATTTCACAAATAGAGTAAATATCGATCTTCTACTTTTCTTTCAAATAAAACAATACTTTTACCTAAATGTAAGTAACCATAATAGAATCTCAAAAGGTCCAACATAACATGGGGCTAACTTTGAAGACTTTCCAAATTTAACAAAACTTTTGTGAGGTTTCACTCTCAACAACACTTTGTCACCTACAAATTTTTTTTGGGGCACTCTCTTAGCATTGACATAGCTTTTTTGTCAGTCGTTAGCTTCATCCAACCTTTGCTTAATAATCTTAACTCTCTCTTCCATTTCAACCAACATCTCTAGACCAAGACTCACTAGATATCCTCAATTCTATCCCAACTTATAGGAGTTAGACACTTTTGACCATATGATGCTTTGAAAGGAGCCATCTTTATCACAAAATGATAAGAATTGTTGCAAGAAAATTCTACTAAGGGTAAGTAGTCTTCCCACTTGTACTATTGATCCATGCAACACATTCTTAGTAGGTCTTCCAATACTTGATTCACCCTTTCTGTTTTTCCATCCGTTTTTGGATGATATGTTGAGCTAATATTAAATTGAGTCCCTAGTGTAGAAAAAAAGGTTTACCAAAACCTAGAAGTCACTCATGCATCCCTGTCCGAGATAATCTTCTTAGGAATTCCATGCAACCTAAACACTTCTTGCACAAATTTTCTTTCTATGATAGGTGCTCCATTAGTAAGATTTCTGAGTATGAAATGTGTGAATTTGGTAAGCTTATCTATGACCACAAGAATGGCATTGTGCTTATTTCTTGACATAGGAAATCCTTGCAAAAATTCCATACTTATGGTCCTTGTCACTTCCTTTATGGTATGCCATGTGGATATAACAAGCCTACAAGATGATGATGTTCTACTTTCACCCTTTGACATTCAAGACACCTAGCCACATAACTAGTAGCATCTCCTTTTATCCCCTTCCAAAAATATAGAGGCTTCACATTTGCCATCATTTTTGTACTCCAGAGTACGGTGCTTCATGTACTTCCTTCCATAACATATTCCTTAACTCTCCTATGTCAGGTACATACATCCTCCCTTTGTATCTAAGTAATCCATTAGGTTCAAAATGAAAACCCCTATACCTAGAATCTTGTGGATTGTTAGTGAGTGCTTGCTTGACTTGCAAGTAGTACTCATCCTCTTTGCATTTTTGGAAGACTCATCCCTTAAAGTTAGTTTGAATTTTCACTATTGAGGCAATATTACGTCTTCAACTCAAGGCGTCGGCAACCTGATTTTCTTTCCCTTTAATATAACTAATATTGAAGTCATAGTCAACTATCAACTCTAACCATCTTCTCTACCTAGCATTTAGATTAGGTTGAGTGAAAAGGTACTTTAATCATTATGATTTGTTTTCAATTCAAAGGTTTTTACCAACAAGTAGTGTCTCCACATTTGCAATGTGTGGACCATAGCTGCTAACTCCAAATCATGTGATGCATAATTTTTCTCATAAGGTTTCAGCTTTCTAGATTCATAAGCAATTACTTTCCCATCTTGCATTAACACACCTCCTAAACCTTCCCCAGATGCATTTGTGATAATAGTAAAGTTACCCTCAGGATCTAGTACTTTTAAGATCGATGCAGTGGTCAACTTATTTTTGAGTAGGTCAAAGGTTTCTTGACACTTCTTAGTCCACTCAAATTTCTTCTCTTTCATCTATAAAGAAGTAATTGGAAAATCAATCTTGGAGAATTTTGCAACAAAATTTCTATAGTACCCTACTAGACCCATGAAAATTCTTACCTCAGACACATTCTTGGGTACTGTACACTCTAGTACTACCTTGAACTTAGCTAGATCTATGGAGATTCCATCCATCGAGAACACATGCCCTAAAATAATGCACTCTTCTCTGAAAGAAGGTGCACTTAGAGAGTTTACCATACAAATTGTGCTCTCTTAGCCATTGTCAGACTATCTCTAAATATCTACAGTGATCTTCCTCATCCTTCGTATAAATTAGGATGTTACTTAGAAAAACCAAGACACATTTTTCTAGTAAGTCCCTAAATATGCTATTAATCAGATTCATATATGCATTAAGTGCATTTGTTAACACAAAAGTTAAAACTATGAACTCATAGTGTCCATATCTGGTTCTAAATGCAATCTTAAAGATATTTTCATCCTTAATTCTCAATTGATGCTATCCATGTGTCTTAGATCTATTTTTGAGAACATGAAAACTCCTCTCATTTGATTGAAAGGATCATCAGTGTGTGGCAATGAATACTTGTTCTTCACCATTGCTTTGTTAAGCATACAATAGTCAATGCATAAATGCAAAGTACCATCCTTCATTTTCAAAAAAAATGACTAGCACTCCCCAAGGCGAAACACTTGGTCTTATCAACCCTTTTGACAACAATTCATCCAACTGTGACTTAAGCTCCATTAGCTTGGTTTTTTTCATCCTATATGGTACTTTGGAAATAGGTTTAGACCTTAGAACTATGTCTTTAGAGAAATCAAATATTCTCTTCAGAAGAAACCCAGGTAACTCATCCAGAATCTGGGAAAATTTTCTCAATATGGGATACCTTTCCATATCCAGCATTCTAGTGTCATCTATTTCACCATCTTCCATCTCTTGGAAGCTCTAGGAATCCAAGTTATCAATATCTTCTTCAAGTTCTTTAATCTTAATGGAAAATAGTTTGCACCCTTCTTCTTAGCCCTCACTAGTTGCATTTCTATGATCTGATGAATCTTCACCTCTCTATGTATCCCTTGGAACTTCACTCAGTTACCAAGATCATCTAGAAATTCTATAGTTTTCGCATGGCAATCTACCTTAACCCTATTCGTTCACAACCAATTCATACCTAAGATAATATCATAGGATCCTAAAGGTGTGACATATAGGTTTACTTCTGTAGAAAAACAAGGTAGCTCTATCCTAGCCTCGAACAAACATTGTTCCACCTTTCTCTTGTCTAGTTTGCATACTCTACATCCCAAGATGCTGCCATGTGTCCAACCTTTCTAGATAATTGCTTAGCTACTCTAGGTGAAATGAAATTCTTAGTTGCACCAATATCAATAAGAATTGAAATGGGTAAACCAAACAAAATACCTAGAGTTTCAATGGGAGTCACTTGATACTATGCCCGATGATCATCCACCACTGCATGTATCTTTTGTTGAAACATTTCCCATTGAGTAGTTAGTGAGTTTTTGGAAGGATTATTGGGATAGTCTCTAGCAAAGTGGTCTCCCCCACATGTAAAGCATCCCAAAAATGGTACCCTCTTCTTCATGGATTCTCCAAATCTACTAGTCTTTCCGCCAACATTGTTGGTATTCCCACTATTGGAATCATTCCTCTTTTGCTCCCTTTTTGACTCTTTTCCACTATTGCGGTTACCTTTTTCTCCTTGGTTAGGTACATTCTGCACAACCTCCACCTTCTTTGGAGTTGGCTTGTCAATAATTTTTGCAATCTGCTTATGATCTTTATTTTCCTATTGATTGAAGATAGTCCTAAGCATTTTCTCCTGCTTAATTGCTTTCTCATATACAAGATCCATAGTTGTTGGACCATGCATATCCACTTCTCCTATGATTTGATTGTTAAGTCCCATTATAAATTTTCTAATGAGGAAGCATTCATCTTTATGATATATAGGAACATAAAGCAAAAGTTAGGTAAACCTCTCCTAATTCTTGTTGACCGACATATTTCCTTGTCTTAAACTCTAGAAATCCATGAGTTTTTGGTCATAGTAAAGTTGGGGCAACCATCACTTGCATAAAATATCAAAAAATTCTCTCCATGTTAGCTTCCATGAGCTAATATTGAGCTCCAACTTTTTGTTCATCCACTATTTAGAGGCTTCTCCTACTAACTGATATGTGCCCCAAGCGGCTTTAGTGGTCTTAGTGTAATTTTGGATTTTGAAATACTTTTCCATTTGGACAAGCCATGCCTCAAATTCATCTTTGTTGGTGCTTCCCTCAAACTTGGGTGGAACAATTTTCTTCATATCCTTGGGAAGTTTGGAAGCCATATGCTTCTTATTTCTTTCCTCATATGGCATCGGTGATTTTTCTCTTTCGTGATCATGAGTTTCATTACGTCTATGAGAAGATTTTTTTCCATCATCCTCATTAATGGGAACCTCTTTCTCAACCCTAGATTTTACCCTTTCTTGCTCAAGGTTGTCCAACCTTACCAAGATTTGGTCAAGTCTAGCTTTAATTCCTATTGTTCCTTGTCCAACTTCTTGACTACCACTAGGATTGGTTCATTTCCTCACCATCTTCACAAGAACATGTTTTACCTGAATGTTTATCCATGTTAGACTAAATTATGTTATCAACTATCTTATATAAAACATTAGAGATGGCATTCACACACACATAAGAATTCCACAAAATATTAAGCACATGCTTTTTTTATAAACATATAGTTTTATTCATTTCTTAAGGATTTCAATTTTCTTTTGATTACATGGAATGACTATTCAGATAGTTGAGTGGAGTGTATCCCTCAGATTCACTCTCTGACACATAAAATAATGGAGTATATCCTATAGATTGAGATTTTTTCTTATCTCTCATTTGTTCATACCTATCCCAAAATGGACAGTAGCCTTCGGATTTATCATCTGATACATAGTTATGAGGTACATATCCCTTAGACTCATTACTTGAGGAAATTACTATAACTTCCACCATTGGAAGAACTCTAGGGTTCCTAAAGATAAATGTTGGATTGACACTTCCTTCCAAGGGCATATCCCTGGAAAGTGTTAATGACTCAAATTTTTCTAGTTAGAAAAAATGCAGGTAGTTGTACTTTTCCTCCATCTTCATCTTCCTCTTCACATCATTGATCCGAGAAAGTGCATGAATGAATGTTTCAGTGTTAGTCAACTAGGCAACATTATCGTAGTTGGTTCCCTCAATTGTTCTAACAATGTCTTGTCTTTCCTTCTTGTCCTTTAGGTAGTGCTCGTTTCTAATTACTAACTTTCGAGTCATTAATCTAAGATGCACCATCCTGGCACAAGAATTTACAAACATCAAATAATGTTGGATGTAAATAATGATGAGCTCATAGGTACCAGAGCTAAACCTGGTAGCTCTGATACCACATGTAATATGCTAATCATACGCTAAAGTAAATTTTCCTAAGTTTTCACTATGCGAGTAAATAAACTATGTAATAAACCATTGCAATAAAAAAATTTCCTTCTTTATTGCTTGAATATATGAACAAAGATACTATAAGAAAGTACAATGAGGATTTCCATTTTAATACAGTAACTCACAAAGTAAAATATTACAAGAATGTACACAATTACATACACAACTCCTCTGAGCTTCATAGCATAAGATATAGATGGTCCAGGAATCCTCCTTTCAAAACTTTGGTCTTCTATCACCTACTGAGGAGGAGAAGCATCACTCAAGCGCTTTTCTACCAACCACAGACTCATATGCAGTCCCTCACACATCGATCAATGATAGATGGCCCTACCCTTTGACGAAGGTACTGGTTGGGTAACCTCGTACAACATACCACTTTGAGCTTAGTGTTGTGCCTTACATAACTAGGATTTATAACCCTATACTAGGTAACCCTCATGCATTTAAATGGACATGGTGAACTGATAGTACACTACTTTGGCCAAAGTGTTCTCACTCAATACTTTGAGTGAAGGTATACCATTCACTTACACTATAGTAAACTTGTTTGGACTTAAGGCCGTTATATATATGCTTAGGTAATCCCTCCATAGGTAAGTTTAATCCTTGGGATTTAACCTATCTCTTTAACACAAACCTAAGGTAACACTACTCATTAAGAAAAGTACTAGTTCCCTCCCTTCACTAGACAACAATCCCAAGAGTAACCTACTAGCCCTCAAGCATAATCAAATATCTAGCTATGAGTTTCCCTTAAGCTACCCATGTTTAACCATATCTAGTATAATAATTGTAGTAACAAAAAAAGTAAGCCTTTTCCTGGCTTGTTTGGATAATTGGCATTAAAACCGAACAAATGATGTCTTGGAGTGGTGTTGTAATGTGTTGTACATATTCACACTGTTCTAGGACCTTTTATTTAACTAAAACATGTCTTAGTTGATCCTTTGCAAGGGTGTTGTAAAGTGTCGTAACACACTTTGACACTTTTCTAGGATGTATTTGCTTAATTAAGCCTAATGGGCCCCTTTCTGAACAAAATGTACATAATGTGTACCTTGTTTAAGTGTTGCAAAGTGTTATAAAGAAATTTCACATTTATCTAGGTGGTCTTAATTAATTGTGGTTAATTGGAGTTATTAACCACCTTTTAATTCAAATTTAGGCCTTAATTTTGACCTCCCGAAGATCTATCCCAAAACTCATAATTTAATTAACAAATTATTTCATTGGGAAATGTTTGGTCCTGGTAAGTTGAGCTAGGACCCATTTTCCCTTGATGGAGAATGGGTTCTCCTTTAATAGGACCCCCCTTTTTCAGCCAATCTAGAATGAGTTTTTAACCTCTTTCAATCCCTCGAGGTTAGGTCCTGGAAAACTGAGGCATGACCCATTTGCCCAAGTTGGTGAATGGGTCCTCCCTTAATGAGACCCCCTTTTTGAATTTCATTCCAGCGGGAATTTAATTATCTTGCTTTCCAGATCTGGTGTCAGCCTTAATTATTTGAATTTTGAGGTTAATCTCCTAATTTAGTATAAATAAGGGGTTAATTCACATCATTCTCACCTAGACTTTCAAGCACTCAAGCACTATAGCAAATTGGAGTTCACAAGACCATTTCAAGATATCTTTCAAGTGTTTATTGTAGTAGTTCAAGATCATATCATCATTTCAAGGGATGCATGCATTCATGTTGTTGAGCTAAAGAAATAGATATAACATTGAAAATATACTTGCAACTATTGTTCACATCATTTCCAAGGATCCTAGATCTACATTATTCATGACCACTACATGTTAGCGTACATATATGCTTCACAAGACAACATCCAAGGTGACATCATTTACATATTTCATGTTTCATGTTTCAATTCCTTCATTTCATCATTTGGTTTGATTACCTACAAGGGGTTTGACTGAGGAAAACTCCCAATTCACTAATAAATCAACAAGTTTTTCTTCCCTTGAGTGTGTGATTGCAGAATTATAGGTTGAGGATCAAGTTGAGCAAGATTATCAAAGTTGCAAAGTTGCTAAAGTTGTCATTCAAAGTGCAAGATCACGAAAAGAGCTCTACAAAATTGAATACAAACTTCTAGAACTTGATAATAGGGAATTTAAGAGTGCATACATCAAGGAACAAGATCTTTAAATTAGTTTTTCAAAACCCTAAAAGGACCCATTCACCACTGAAGGGGAATGAATCCTCCATAGCTCAAAAACAACAACATTTTGGCTAGGTACATAGCTTTTTATGCTCTAAAAACATCCCCCATAGTTTCTATAACAATTAGGCTTAGTTCCTAATTGTTATTTGCATCTTACTTTGCATAATTTGAGAGTTTAGGGTCTTAGAAAAACCAGTGGTCCATGACTTTGTTGATTCATTTTGGTGGACCCTATTTTTCACCTTAACATTTATTGGTGAACCCGACATACTGCGCATTGCAATTTTCTAATTTTTGGAGTCTCTCATTGCATCTTAAGTTAGATTTTGCATTCAATTGCATTTAGATTTGCATTGAATTAAAATATCATTTAGGGTTTCTTATTTTGCATTGAAATATTGCATATAATATAGGGTTTAGATTTGCATTGTTTTGCACTTTTTAAATCTAAAAATTACAAAAACAAATCAGTCATTTTACATCTCATTCAATTGCATTTGAAAATAAAAAAAAAATTGCACTTCAAATTAGGTCTTGCATTTCATCTTTTCATTGCAATTTTACATTAAATTTCTAGAAAATCTAAAGTTGAAGCTTATTGTTTCAAACATGGAACTGAAAGACATAATTGAGAGCTTGCAAATCATTAAAAAATAGTTTAAAATACCTAACTAGGACCCATTCACCTTTACTAGTGAATAAGTCCCTGTTCAGGTCTGAGTTGAAGCTTCTAGCAACTGAAAAAGCTTCAAAATTCAATCTAAAATCCATAGAAACATCTTAGAAAAACCTAACCAAGACCCATTAACCCTTACTAGTGAATGAGTCCCTATTATCTACTACTCTACATTTCCAGGACATTAAAATCTTATTTTTTAGCTTCTGTTTGATGCTGTTACCTTTCTATTTTGGTTTCCTGATTTTCTTTTTCATTAATTTCATTACATTTAGCTTAAATTGCTTCATTTTAGTGCATTGTTAAAAGTTCAAAATTGCATCAAAACATTTCATTTTCAACTTATTGCATTCTTTAATCAGTAAATTGCATTGCTTAGACTCTAAAAAGTGCATTTCATTTTAGGTTGTTGAATTTTCCTTTTTCTATTCTACGATTTGGACACTAGGTTTGTAAAACTTGTATGAGATTTAAAAATTGGTGTCCTATTCACAATCCTATTAGAAGATGTAGTTCAAGGCTCATGTCATCGCGTGATATGTCACTCACCATGGATCTTTCGTTTCCTAACTCTCTTTTTGATAGTGTTGAGAATCAACCCTCCATGGCTCATAGTTTGCATACTTCATTTCTCATTTCTCCACCTCCTATCATCAATATGCATGATGTTATTGACAAGCTATATGAACAGCTGGAAAAATTACAAGTTCATATCCTTAGTGAATTCATAGACATTAGTTTGATTCCTATCATACAAGATCTAAGGAAAGTTCTTAAGACTTAAAATGAGACACAAATCATTTATAGCTTTAGTTGCTTCCTTCAAGAGTACTTGAACAAGCAAGATAATAACAATATACATGCCACAGTCAAGCCTCCTATTAAAATACAAAACAATGTCAACACAGATGATGATATGGAATCACATCCCATTGATTGTGTGATGACATTTATCAAAGCTAGACCTTGTAAGGGATTGACCAGACAACCTCTTGACATTGCTTTCTCACAAAATGACATACCTAAATGAGCACCTAATGGTCCTCTTTACATAACTGGCCGAATCAATAATAAGCCCACTAATGGGATATTGATGTATCCCAGGTCTAGGGAGATAATGTGATCAAAGAAGAATTCTTATATTTGCATGAGCTATATCAAGAAACATATGATAACCTGAAATCATGGATCAAGACACATAATGGATTTTTTTGCCCTACAATAGGCTCAAAAAATCTCCCTTTAAAGGTGGGACTGAAAATATTAACAGTATCGTTCTCCATCATCCCACAATTAGACCAATTTTGTGTGAAGCTAGGCTATCCATGGCTTCACTCCATGAATGTCATCCCTTTGGTTGTGCATAAATGTCTAAATTTTCCATTTGGAAATGACATATTCACTATGCATCATAGTAGATTCCATCCTGCCTCGGCAAAATGGAATTTTTCACTAGATTACTTTTGGCCTGAGCCTATGGAACCTATCAAGCCTCGTGAAGATTTATTTTTCAAATAATATCAAAAATTCAAGGCAAAGAAAATAGTGGAACTATCCCTTCAAAACATGCCTCAACCTATGGCCAAACCAACCATCCTTGCTGAGACAATGATTGAACCAAAAAAACTTTTGACCATACAAGAAAAATCTATAGAACAACCTCCTACCATTTCCCACAAGAGACCATGAGATAGTACAAACAATCTTGTTGTCACTTATAGAGTCAAATTAGTTTACAAATTCAAAGAGAAAGCAGTTGTACAACCTATTGTGGTTTCTTCTAGTCCTCCCAAGGAAGAGAAGGAACCTATGATTGACAAAGCCACTCAAGTACACAATAACAAATTGACAATAAACTAAAAATAAATCAAAGTGATAGAGAGCATAGACATAGATTTCATGCTATTTCTTGTAGATTGTAAACTCAAGAAAACAATAATAATATATAAAATCAAAATCCAAACCTACCTGAAGCAATGCATGATGACTCTCAACCCTCGCCGCAACATAAACAAGAACAATGCATGGACATTGTTATTAGACCTCATGCTATGATTAACTCAGATGATGACATTAACATTGCAAAAATTGATGAACAAGTGCATGATGAGTTGAATACATTGTTTGCTTCTTCCATGAGCTTAAATGAAAAATATCCTAAAAAGACTGTTGAACTTGGTGTGTGTCCTAGTTTGGCACTTGATGTTTTCCCTTTGGCTAGTTTCCCACCTTCCATTTATACTAACCGAGATTGGAAGGCGTATGGTCTACTTTAGGTTGAATCACCTGTGCCTTAGTAATCTTTTTCTTTTTCACTTTTCTTTATGTGATTGCATGTCCCCCGTGCCATTTTTTTTGATGTTCCTCTCTCTTTTGTGCATTCTTCTATATGTACCTTCATTTTTCTCTATGTCGTAATCATTTTTCATTTTTTTTGTGTATTCCTTTTGGGTATGATGCAAGGTGTCGATACATTTATGTCTCTTCCATGTTGAACCAAAAGCTTTTCCTTTATCTTTTTCATTTGTCTTGTGTTTGTCCTTTTTGGGGTGACACAAGGCATCAAGACATTTATGTCTCTTCCATGTTGACACAAAAGCTTTTTCTTTATCTTTTTCATTTGTATTGTGTTTTCCTTTTGGGGATGACGCAAGGCATCGAGACATTCATGTTTCTTCCATGTTGACCCAAAAGGATTTTTCTTTGTTTTCGCTCTCTTTATGTCATTCTTCTGGTTCTATGAGTATTTGGGGAATGATTATAGTTCCATGCTCTATGAAAATATTGTAGCATAGACATACTAACCCCAAATCCATAGATCCCTTATGCATTTGTGGGGGCAACCCTTCCTTTCTATTTCATGATACAACTTATTTCAGAAACATATGACTAGGCATAGGGTTTTCCAAGGAAAGCTCTCATGTCTTAGGATAAAAAACATTGGCTACTTTAAAGTAATTTGTCATAGTAATGGTGTAGCAACCACTTTAAAGTGGAGGCATACATCGATGACATCTTTTGGGAAATTTCATGGTTTGATTTTTCCTTTTTTCTTGTGATTCTTGGTGGTGTCATTGGGTTTGATTTCGTCCAAGAGTGTACAATCTACTGACATGGCATGATGCAAATGAGGCATCCCATGGATGAAAATATAACACTTTTGACTTGTCCTCTCTTGGAGACATTAGGCACAATTCTCCCTAAGAGGAAGACCATTACATGAATGAAGAAAAATCCCCTTTAACAATGATATTCAAAAGCATTTACATTGTGGTGCCTTATCAAAGTTGTTAGGAGGATAACTTTAGTATGGTATGAGAGGCTAATATGCTTATCTCATTTTCCACCTCATTGGGATAACTCACCTAGTGGACAGTAAGGTTCCACTACCCCAAAGTGAGCAGTGTATGTCATGGAAAAACAACCACCATCTCACATAGTGTTAAAATGGTTGTGCTTGATCCTTTGTTTCTATTTATTCTTCTTGGCCTTTGACAAGGTTTGATCATGTATCTTTGTTATTTCTGCATACTTAAGTGTCTTGGATGTCTACTTTAGTGTGATTTTGACATGGGTTCATCCTCTCACTAAAGTGGGGGTAAAATTTAGTAACAAAAAAAGTAAGCCTTTTCCTTGCTTGTTTGGATAATTGACATTAAAACTGAACGAATGATGTCTTGGAGTGATGTTGTAGTGTGTTGTACACATTCACACTATTCTAGGACCTTTTGTTTAACTAAAACATGCCTTAATCGATCCTTTGCAAGGGTGTTGTAAAGTGTTGTAACACACTTTCACACATTTCTAGAATGTATTTCCTTAATAAAGCCTAATGGGCCCCAATTTGAACAAAATGTACATAATGTGTACCTTGTTTAAGTGTTGTAAAGTTTTATAAAGCACTTTCACACTTATCTAGGTGGTCTTAATTAATTGTGGTTAATTGGACTTATTAACCCCCTTTTAATTCAAATTTAGGCCTTAATTTTGACATCTCCCGAAGATCTATCCCGACAATCATAATTTAATTAACCAATTATTTTATTGGGAAAAGTTTGGTCTTGGTAGGTTGAGCCAGGACCCATTCGCCTTTGATAGTGAATGGGTCCTGTTGATGCCTAAAAATGCTAAGAAAAAACCTTATGGGAAACTCAGTTTATGGGGGGACCAATTGCGCTAAACTAAGTGACCTCCGGGTTTTTTAAAGAAGCCAACTCCTTTTGTATTTGGGGGTTTGGAATGGGAAAAAGGAAGTAGATATATAAAATAAAGATCTAACCTAAGGTGATTTGCCAAGATGTAGGTGTGGGCACAATAAATATTCATTTCAAATGGGATTTAAGGGCCCATTCAACAATCTGCATGTCCGAAAATAATAGATACCATAGATGAAAATCCTAAGAAGTTCATCAAATAACATAAAATAACTTCCATACACATTTACTGAAAAGAAGAGTCCAAGACATGGTCTAAATTAGCAAACTTATATTGAAATTACTAAAATTCTACAAATAAAATACTCAGTACAATAACTGCACAGTATAATGTTTTGTCAATTAGCTAAGTAATAGAAAGGTTGAACAACAATGACACAATTTGTGAGTCTTAATATAATAATCTAAAATAATACAAAGGTCTGGTGTCTTTCCACAATTTTTCTGTGTATTCTTCGAACTCATTTTCAGAAATTTGAAGCAGTATATTTAAAAAGCATTACACCGCCTAGGAGCTAGTAACAAAAAAGATTCCTTGGCATGAGCAATGATGTCCATCGCAATGATCTCCTGTGGCCGTTGCAACAGAAAAGATTCTGAAACATAGAATGCAGTTGCCTTTGAACTAGATGCATCCCCCTATGAATGATGACTGTGGTTCCAATGTGGAAGCAACAAAATTCCCATTCAGACACATGTTTCTCACCCATAGAGTTGGCTAGGACATGTGGCAATAGGATGGGGCTTGTCGCTCATTCTTCCCTTTCGGTGCTGAAAATCCCCACATAGAAGACACATGGAGAATTCTTCATTTCAAGCATTGACTGTGGGGTCCACTAAAAGGTGCCCACAGAATGATGCTACATAGCACATGGGAAGAGCTCGGTAGAGAAGCAAAGGGGAGCAGGCTCACAAAGGCCCACGCTGCTAACATGTGGAGGCATGGCAAGGCTCGATAAAGTAGCAAGGGAAGAAATATTTCCAAGAAGTATGCAATGGACACATGGTGGAAGCGAACGAAGCTCTTCAGAAAAGGGTCTTGTAGATATTGAAATACATGAGGTGTGGGCCGATACCAAGCAAAAAAAAATCATCAACCAAAGGGAGCTCTAGGGATTTTCAATCCACAACTTTTGGTGACTACCAGGGGAATTTTTCCTACAGAATGGGAACCCAAAATTTTTGGTTCGAGGACCAAAGCCTTATTCATTAGGCAATGGAGTTAGAGATTTGAGATCTTGGTCTGTAGAGGCAGCTAGTTGGCCTCAGATGGTGTCGATATGGCACATAGATTCTCTTGCGCCTAATGCAAATTGATTACTTCTTTGAAGGGTAGCTTCATGGATATCTCGGTCCCAAACTCAAGCTAAAAGAGCATCTGCACTATCTGATGGGTGATGCCTTCAATGTCCTCAACAGTGGGGGGTTGACTGAATTTATGGAACATAGATAAATCTCACTTCTTCTCCTCAATTTTTGCTACGATATTCTCTATTGTGGCCACCGAATCATCAAAGAGAAATGGGGAGGGAAAGCTCATTTGAGTCAGTTGGGAGAATTTTGTATGTATACTGTTCATAGTTGAACTCAATGTTCCCAACCAATTGTTGGCATGGAGGATGGCCACATGGAAATGGATGAATTCTTTTGCCTTCTTGGCAACTACCTTTGGTCTTCAATCCCTGCGTTCACTAGGTCCTCATTCGCCACTGTGTATAACTTTTCTAGCAACTTCTCCGCCTCAGGAACCTTCTCTGTAGTGAACTATGGGAATTGTTCAATTGTTCTGGACAAATCTATTTGCTCAAAATTGGCGCTTCCACCATGAATTGAAGCATCATCTAAAGAGTTAGACAAAAAGTCTTGACTTTTTCCCAGTAGAAGATATATAGTTGTTGGGTTACTGAAAGAAGATCTGACTGAGTAGAAAGGGGTTGGGGAGGATTCTTCAAAGCACCAATTTCTATCTCCTTCGACTCGACATCCTACGTCAGCTCCTCAATTCTATTGTCTGTAGCGGAGAGTCTTTCCTATAGAGTCCCTAACTCGACAAGCAATTTTTCCTCAGCCTAGCCTCTAGTTGCAGATTCTTTTTCTAGGGAAAACTTTACTTCCTTGATCTCCCTCTCAAATTGAGTTTGTCGGCTTTGGAACTCTTGGTCCTTCCACTACACTTCCTGCTCCAATTGAATTCGCTGCTACTGAAGCTCTTCGATTTTCTATTGCATTTCTCCCTCTACCCGATCCAATTGGTCTTGTAATTCCTACTTTTTCTAATGTATTCCAGTGACCAAGTTGGGATCATGGGATCAGAACTTTGCAAGTTCTTCCTGGAGTTTAATTGTCTCTTCTTGTGCTTGCTGAGACAAGCGTGTAAATTCGGCGTCCATTGATTTTTCCTTCTTTAGTAGGACCTCCATCCTTTCCTTGACATTCTTGAGCTCCTCTTCCTTCTTCTTCAGTTGTTACCATGCTTGGGAAAGTTAGTAGTCACCAGTCACTAGGTTTCCTCCATCAGTTCAACTTTTTCTTGTGGCCAGGCTATGCACAAATCAATCCCTACAGCATAGATCATATAATCCTTAGGTTGCATCTCCCCCTATGGTTTTATGGTGTTTGGATGCATGGTTGCATAATATAATGACTGCTGAACTTCATTGAAAATGGTCTTCATGCATGGCTCGACAAACTTTGCAACATCTTCTGCTTTCCTCTTCTAGATCCTGATAGTTAGTGCTGCTTTTATTTTGTTGCCTTCCCCAATAAATTTTGTTGGTGATCTAATCAGCTCGCTAGCAAATAGTGCATTGGGAGAAGATAAAAATGGAACAAGAGAGTTGTGGTCTTGGCTGATTTCTTCTTTGGTAGAGAGATCGATAATGGGGAGAATGAGGGAATGTTATACCAAGGCCGAGTCTAAGAAGTGGTGGAAGGACTCATGGGGAGCAGTGGTGGTAGTGGAAATGTAGTGGATTCCATATATTGGGTAGGTTGAGTTGGAGTTGATGTGGTGGTAGCAAAAGGGGTAGCAATGGTGGTTGTGGACTAGGTTTCAAAAAAAGGTGAGACAAACTGTGGGGGAGTAAAAGCTAGTTGTCCACTCTAGGAGAACTGGGAGAAACCTCCCGTGACCATGGCAACAAAAAAAAGAAAAGGAAAGGCTGACACTTGAATTAATGGGAGGTGTAGATACAACAAAGGTAGCAGGAGTAACCAAAGATTATGTAGTCAGAAGAGGGGGAGAGAAAGATACATGAGGTGTGGAGGACTCCAATCCTTGGCTCGTTGTAGGCTCTTGTGAGACTTCTCCAAAAGTTGCATCCATGTGTGGCCTCTTATTGGGTGGAGAATTGTCTACCTCTATGACCTCTGAAGGTTGTTGGGATACCCTGGATACCTTCAAAGCCCATGTGCATGGTAGTGAGGCCTCCGACTACAATGTAGTCACCTGCACTCTCAATGGAGCTTTACCAAGATGCTCCGTCGCTTTTCTAGTTTTTTGTGCTGGGGATTTTTTTACCTCCTTTCCCTTCACTGTATATTCCTTTTCCTCCTCTGGATCTATATCCTCATCATCACTTGTGTCAGTATCTTCATACCCTCTATTCCATAGATCATCAAATCTTTCATCCTTTTTTGTCTCCTAGAATGAGGCATTAAGGAATTTGGTCTGCTGATGAAAAATCCAGAAGTCTACAATGTTTTCCTCACTCCACTGCCAATGCTTGAATAATTCATTGCAAAGGGTGGCCCCCATTTGGTGCTTCTCATTGAGTTTCTCCAAATGGAAATAGAAAGAGATCCATGGCGACCTCTGATCTTTAGTAGGTACATACACCAGGTCCATAAGTAGATCATCCCAGGTTCTAACTGTGGATTCTACCGAGCTTCCCAGTAAGGATGGGAGCTGTGAGTCACCTTAAATTTAAGGTCCACTAAGTCATTATCAGGGTTATATTGCCACTTGTCACAAATTAATACCAGCCCCAGATGAGCTAGCTTTGCTTCTAGCAGACCACATTTCTGCTTCTTTACCATTATCATCATTTTGAAGCTTAAAGGGAAGAAGAAAAAACCTTTCTTATTTTTCCCTCTACAAAATTTGTCGATAATTGAAAATTTCCAAAACACCTCAAGGTCCAAGACCCTATTTGTGATTCCTATCAGGATCCAGAATGGTTTCTCGGTAATGCCATGCAGCCTAACAAATTTGAAATCCTCCCCGACAAACCAATTGCAAGGAGGATGAAAACTCTACATCCACCATGTTTGTTCAGCAGAAAGCCAATAAAGCTTTCCATCCTTGCTCAAATCTTGCAAAATAAAAGTCAAGAAGCACTCCAAAAATGCATAGTAATCATAAGTTGTAGAAAGGAAGGGAGTCCATAGAGAAACTGGCCTTCTTACTCCATTTTGATCAAAAATAGCCAAGCCCATATGGTTTGTAAAGTTAGGGTTCTGGTGCAAAAACATGTGAGCAAGGAGAGAAGAAAACCTAAACTTATGTTATGTGTTGTATTCCTTGATTTGGTTCAACATTTCTTGGATGATGACTTCCACAAAGTCATACCAGAATAAAGAATGTTGTCTCCACAATTGAAAACCTAGACCCTTTTGAAACTCTTCCACGTACCTATCATTGTCCATGCCGCAAAAAAAAAGCCATCATAGAGAATGCCTCCTACAATTCTGAGTTAAAAGCATTGTGTGCAACTAGAATCCATGGCGGCTTTGCTAAATCTTCTTTAGGCCTTTTGGTTTCTCGGTTATAAAATTCCAGAGCGAGATCTCTGGTCTTCCAAAACTCTTTCACTCTTTCTAGAGTGAACATCTCCATATTTTATGTTCTAGAGAACCTTCTAGTAGGGATGCATAGCATATCCCTTATAGCCTCCACACTGATCACAACCCTTAGTTCTTGGCCTTCAAAGGTGCTGGTATCTAGGTTAAAGTGTTAAATGCACTTGTGAACTAGTTCCGGGAAATAATGCACAAAAGGAACTATATACTGCGGAAGACTGAAGAGCCATAGCTTGTACACCAAATACTCTTGGCTATAAGCTTGGTTCATTCTCTTGCAAGTTGCTTCCCTAAGACTCTTAGGGTTGGTTTTAAGGATAGGGTCATCAATGTTATCCCATTCTTCCGTTATCAAGGTCTAGTTCCTGTGAGCTTTCTTATCCACGTTTCGTGTGCAGATCCACTTTGGCTTCTTTGGTATCCCAGGATAAGCATAAGAGACGTCACTAAAAATATTGGCCATTGGTGCCGCATGCATGGTGTCAAATAAGCTTTGGGTCACCTCTCCTTGTGCTTCCATCTAAGGATTCTAGGCCATTTCAAGATTTTTTGGACCTTTGCAATGTTTAAACTTTCTGCAATTCACTTGGGTTCTTCGGAAATTCTACACTCAAAGCTCTTAGTGATGAATAGTGTACTCAGAAAACTCTTCACGGTGATGTTCTTTTGCATGCAACACTTAGCCTTTTCTCGACTTGGAGTTGTAGACAATGGTTGCCTTCTTACAATAAATTCAGCATGCTAGCTCTCTTGTTCATGTGAAATGAATTCTTTTCCTTTTGAAAAGACAATGATTATAATGACGATTAGTTATTATGTCCTATGATGCCATTTCCTGGGAAATTGAGTTGATGATTTAAGGCATAAAAAACCTTCTACATGCTTTGCAATTAATAGCCTAAAAAGAATGATTAGGCCAAAAGCGTAATGAGTAAACAAAAAGATTTTTCATCCTTGGAGAAATAAAAATTCACACAACATGACACATTAGCACTTGACCATGTGGATGATCACTTGGGACTGCCACTGATTTTATCTAATTAATTACTCCTTAATTCACACGCAACAATTCGTACACAACATATGCAACTGGGTGGGATTCTCAAGTTTTCTCTTAGCAGGATTTTCGAGTTGGCTTTTGATGGGACTTTTGAGTTAATACCTGATCAGCATCATGCTTATCACACACATGTACCTTGGCTATTTCTATAAATAGACCTAAAGACAACAACATAATTTTCATTTTTTTGGTAATTGGGATGAATTGGAATTTGATAGTTAGAACTAGAAATAGGCACAATGAATACTCCAATTAGGCTTACTAGCAATAAGTCGCAGGAAGCCTTTCTAGGTGAAATTTCTAGCAGATGTTTGAAATGCATGATGGAGAACAAGCATTCTTTGGAAATTATAGCAATGAAGTGGATACTAGGGAGGGATTATGTAGAATATGAGGGTAAGTATAGGGTAAATATTGACATTTTCTCTCATTTCATTGTCTCTCTACTTGACATACAGGTACCCAAGCCAATAATCCTGCGACTCACCATAGAAATCTTCCCAAAACACTACCTCGGTGGCCTTGGAAAAATTGTGACAAATGCAAATGTATGGCCTTGGTCTTCCCAAGACAAGTGACCTTCGTAGACACATTGAAGAAGATGCAGTGGTGCTGTGGGTGCCATTCCTAAGTGAGTTCCACATTATGATTCTTGGAGAGCATCACCAGAGAGTTGCTCATGCTTGCCACTTCTTACTGTGCTGCTACAACGTGGTGTTGTTCTATGGCGTGGAGTGGTACACCGATTTCAAAAACCTGGTGTTTCCTCCACCACTTGCCATTACTGCTATTGATGCTCCTGTTGCTCTTCCAGAGGCTATTGATAAAGTTGTTCCTAATGCTGCTGATGCTTTTGCTACCCCAATTTGAAAAATGAACTCTTTTCTCCTATTTTTTGTATATATTCCTTGAAATGCTTTTAATGCATGCTTGAAAAACTGCAAAGTATATATATACTCAAAAATTATGGCCAGAGAGCCATTTTGAATGTAATATCAAAGTATATAATACCGTATAATGAATATACAACTTTTTAAATTAATTTTTTGTCTCTTTTGCTTTCTCTGCTTCTTGCATTATGAGTTCCTTTCTCTACTTCTACATTATGGGTTCATTCTCTGCTTCTGCATTATGGGTTCATTCTTTGCTTCTGCATTATGGGATCATTCTCTGCTTCTACATTATGGGTTCATTCTCTACTTCTGCATTATGGGTTCGTTCTCTGCTTTTGCATTATGGGTTGATTCTAGAAAGACCGACTGAACAAAAAAACACAAAAAACACAAAGGAAATTTACATAATTACATATCTACAATGGAAAAATGATTATTGAAGCTTAATTGAACAATTTGGGGTGAATTCTATTAATTGGAATTCCCAATGCTTATTTTTCCATAGTTTCTAGTTCAAATGAGTTATACTGCTTGCATTGAATAATGCAAAAGGTTCCTTCCCACAAGGTATCAAACTTTCTGGGTAGGCCAGGCTTTGTGGCCATTTCATTGAATTTTAGTAGTAGGTCCCCACATTTAAGACCTTGGTCAGAGGTCTTCTTGTCAAACAACCTTTTAACCACCTATTGGCAGTTATTCATGGTTGTCAAGGCTTTTTCTCTTTTCTCCTGCACCTCCAACAACTCAGTCAACCGGACCTCCATGGCTCTGTTCTATTCAACCTCTAGAGGCTTGAGAAAATATAATGCACAAATTTCCATGGAGACAGGCAATAGCACTTCCTTCCTGTATATTAGCTCGTACAGTGAAGTCTTAAGGACCTGCTTAGGAGTTATCTAGTCTGCCCAAAGTGCTGCCCAAAGGTTCTTATGCCACTCTTTTCAATGTTCTGACCCGATTCTTTTAATGAGTCAGACTAAATTTTTATTAGTTGACTCGTCTAGACCATTTCCTTGTGGGTAGTAGTTTGAAGATGTTTTTAAGAATATGCCATGATTGAGTGCAAATTGACATACCTTTGAGCCTAGGAAAGCTTTAGCATTATCAAAGATGATGGTCTTTGGTGGACCAAATCTCGTTATCAGTTCCTCGAGAAAGTTCACAATCTCTGCCTTCATCACATTCTTTAGGGGAATGGTCTCGTTCCATCTGGTAAAGTAGTCTATAGCCATGAGGATCCATTTGTGTCTAGTATTGGAGGTGGGATTAATTATCTTGATAAAATCAAGGCCCCATTGTGCAAAGGGTTCCTTAGTAACTATTGGATTTAGAGGCATTGTTAAGTTCTTCCTTCTCCTTGTGAATAATTGGAATTCCTTGCAGGCCTTAAGCAAAGAGTGCGAGTCATTAAACAGTGTAGGCCAAAAATATTTGGCACACATAATTTTGATGGCAGTGGTCTTTGTAGAGAAATTTCCATCTGTGGGACTGCTATGAAAAATGTCTAGAATTTTCTTTGCTTGCTCTATGGTGACACATTGCAGTACAAAACCATTGAAGTTTCTTTTGAAAAGGACCCCTTCAATGAGTGCATATCCATTGTTCTTCAATCTATAGATTCTTCTCTTCTAAGAAGGGAGGCTCGTCAGGTATTTCCTAGTCTGCATGAATCTCATATGATCTACCAACTAGCAGCCTTCAGACTCATATTCATTCATTAGAACAAGCTCAGGTTGTTCCTCTTCAGCTACCATTTTTTGATCATGCACCAAATACTTACATAGTCCTCTCCCTTAGATGATCTTTGTGGGTCTGACCTCAATGTCATATTTGAGTATTTTGGTAATCCAATTAGCCCTTTTCTTTGTGATTTCTCCTTCCATAATGTATTTGCACACACTGGAATACGTGACATATACTACCACCTTGTTGCAAGATATGAGGTGTCAAAACTTCTTGAGCCCCTTAACAATGGTGAATGGTTTCCTTTCAATGAATTTCTAATTCATTTCATAATCTTTTAAGGTCCAAGAGTGGAATGCTATTGGATGTTCTCCCTTTCCTTCATCATCCTTCTAGGTAGAAATAGTAGCAATGCTAGATTTTCTATTGAATACATACATTATGAAGTCCTTTGATAGGTATGGGTTTACCAGAGCAGGAGCTAAAGAAATAGCATCCTTAACCTTCTCAAAGGCTTCGCTGGTCTCTTTTATCCATTTAAACAATTGATCCTTCTTGAGCATCAAGGTAATAAGTCTAATTAATCCTACAAAATCATAAATGAATTTTCTCACAAAATTTACCTTTCCCAGAAACGATTGAACAACCTTCTTGTTGACTGGTAAGGGAAGCTCCCTAATTGCCTTCACCTACTCTGGGTCAATTGAAATTCCATCTTTGGACACCACTTGTCCCAATATTTTTCCTTGCAGAACTCCAAAGACACATTTTTTTGGGTTCAGGGATACCCTGAACTCCTGGCATATTTTAAAAACCATTTCTAGATGATCAAAATGATGATCTTTAGACTTAGAGAATACAGTCAGATCATCCAAGTAGATTAAGATAATCTTGTTGATCAATTCTAAAAAAGCAATATCCATTTCCCATTGGAAGGTAGCTCCCACATTTGAGAGATCGAAGGTCATTTTCATATAGGAAAACATTCCCCACTTGGTAGTGAACATTTTTTTATGTCAGTCCTCCTCTTTTACCCATATCTGGTTGTAACCGAAGAAGATGTCCAACAAAGAAAGCATTTTCGAGCTGCCCACTATTTGCAAGATAGACTCCATGGAGGGAAAGGGATAGTGGTCCTTCGGGGATGCTCTTTTTAGGTCCCAAAAATAAACACACAAGTGGACATGTCTCCATTCTTCTTTCAGACAGGAACCAGGTTGGACACCCATGAGTTGTGCTTAATTGAGAAGATGATCTAGGATTGAATTAGTTTTGTCAACTCTTGCACCATCAATGCATCAATTTTTGGATTTACTAGTCTCTACTTCTGGCAAACAGGTTTTACTCCTTCCAACAGTTCTATAGTATGCTAGATGATTTCAGGATCATATCCCTTGATGTCATCATATGACTAGGCCACTACTCCTTCATATTTTTCACAGAAATGGATAAGCCTTTCTTTATCATGTTGTGGGACATCTTTTATGACCTTGAGCTTCCTTCCATCCCCAACCTGAAGATCCGCATAGTCGCTTTTGTCTGCTAAAAACTTCCTCTTGTCATTCCTTGCATCATCACAATCGAATAGGCTTTCGAGAGTGACCAATCCTTTTGGAAGCTTGTTAGACCTTAACTGAATAATTTTCCCTTCATAGGCCTCGATAATTTTTGGTTGGAGTTGCTTAGCGAACCCTCCTAACTGCTGGATGAATAAGCCGATATGTTCATCACTTTTGAACACTTGCTAGATCTGATCATTGTTTGGGATTGTTGGTCAGACAATCACTTGTATAGAGTGTATGTTATGAATTAGGTCAGAAGTAGGTTCAAATTGAGATCTGATTATTTCCATGCAATCCACATCTATATTTTTCTCTCTGGGCACTTTCTGGATATTGAAGGCTTCAAAGCTTTCAATCAGGTCCCAAACTCTATTTCTATAGGATCTCATGCAAATATTCTTGGCTACAGAGATCCCTTGGACTTGATTAAGTACTAGCTCAGAGTCTCTAAACACTATTATTTTCTTAATGCCCATCCATTCCACAAGACTCAGACCTTGCACTAGACCTTCATTTTTAGTTTCGTTGTTTGAACATGAAAACTGAAAGCAAAAAGACCTAAGGGTCTTTTCATTGGATGGGGACGTTAAACATATCTTAGACCCTACACCAACTTTACATCTTGCTCCATTGAAATGCAATGTCCATAGCTTTAAGGCTTGACCACTCTCAAATTCCTTCATGAGCTTTAGAACCACTTGATCTTCATCATAGATGACATAGGTTCCCAATTCGGTGGCATGATAATTTCTCAAAGGATCCATCTCTATATATTCATTCAAGAGGACCTCTTCCTGATCAGTCCGGTCTTTGGTCACCTTCTCATCCTCTAGTAGCTCAGTACAATATGTTTACTCCTTGGTGATAGAGGTGTGAGCGGCCTCAAAGTTGATCATGGCTTCATCTGCTACATGTTTGGAATGTAGAGGTTCAGACACTATCTTCATTTTAGCTCCATGTTTGGTCTTGGGGATTAAGTGTGACCCATATAAAGAAAGATATCTTCTTATCTTGGAAGTGAATTCCTGGGATAAGCAAAGACTGGACATGAGGGAATGTCTATGATCACGTTATCTTGTGGAACTGTGATACTAGGGTAGGAGAATAGAGTCAAGTTGAGGTTCTTAATGACACCTACGGTTTCAACCTTGTTCCCATCAAGCTGCATAACCCCTCTATTTAAAGGTTCATAGCTAATTCCTAAGGCTTCAGCTATCTGCTTGGGCATGACTATGGTACTAGCACCAAAGTTAATCATAGAATTGTGCAACAAATTCTTACCCACAATAAGAGTTAGGAAAAAGGGTTTTAGTTTTGGCTTACCTCTAACTCTGGTTGAGGCTTCCTCTACATAGTTTGTGAGAAATTTGGCCAAAGGTGATGGATCAATGGCCTTTCCCTTGAGTGATTGCTTTGTTGGCTCACTGCTTGCATCTTCTAGTAGGGCATTCTACAATAATGACTTCTATTTTGGAATAGCCAAGACATCCCAAAGAGATACATTAGCATAGGATTTTTTCAATTGTTCCAACTCATTGAATGGTAATGGATTCAAAGGATTCTATTCCTTTGCCCTTGTTATAACAATTTCCCTTCACAGTTGAAATTGTTGTGCAATTGTGGAGGTACTAGGAGTTTGGTCGGGGACACTTTTGGGCTACAGGATAACTGTTTCGCCCATGAATCTCCTCTTAGAGTGAGTATTATAATTTGATTACACTTGTGGGTCCTTTGATGTGGAAGCCTTGTTTGCAAACATCGTCTCTTCTTCTTCCATCCATGAGAAGAGCACATGATCTGGAGCTATATCCGTCTCTTGTTCTATGACATTCCTTGCAATTGCACGGTGAGTACCAAATTCTCTATTTGCGAAGAGGCATATACATAACCTCTAGAATCTAACAAAATGCCTTAGATGTGCTATTTTCCACTCTTTGTTGTAGATTGTCGCGCGGGAAATTTTAGGGCATATGTGCTTCATTATAGGGGAAGCACTAGGGATTGATATCATCAACGAGATTATTTTGTCCCACTGTCAGCTCTCTACTTGAGCTTGGGTGAGCATTTTGCAGTGGAGTAGGTATCAACACCATCTGATTACATGTTTGAGTCTGCACATTTGTGCGTGAGCCTACTTGGAACTGATTTTGCTGGTAGGAATATTTTTTTCCTTGATAATTTTGGTAAGTTGGCTTCAGAGGCATGGAATGGTTTCACTTGATGGTATTTATTTTGTTTGAGATGCTCAACAATAATTCCTTGAAATCACTCATCTCATCTTTTAAAGAATTAGACGTAGAAGTAGCACTCTGCAGTGCGCTCAAATACACATACATAGATTGGGGAGGAGCGGATGCACTAGTAGATGCTATCTTTTGGGTAGGAATCAACAACTCTACAAATATAGACATAGCGGGTTGAGATGGTAACTTTCTGACATTAGTCAAATTATTTTTCTCCTAAATAGAAAATGGTATATGCACCTAGCAACGTGTTCCCACCAAGGGACTAGATCATCACCGAAATGTTGGCATTGAGAGACTTCATATAGAACATTAATGCCAAATTTGTATGAAGACAAATTTCAGGTTGAATCCTTTGCCAAGTCATGTGAAACCAAGCATTAAAGTCAGTCATGGCCTCTTGAGGGGCTCACTTTATGGTTGCTAGCTACTGAAATAGCAAAGAACAATCTCCATTGTTTGAAAACCACTCGTAGAAAGGGTCTCTAAGCTGATCCTAGGGACCGATAGTATTGGCTCCCAAAGTGTGATACCAATCGAATGCTCTGCCTTTGAAAGAGGTTGCAAGCAACCTTAGCATGACATTTTGGTCGGTAACACCTTGCACCAAACACACATCTGCCACATCTTGCAAGTGTTTGGATGGAGTTTTCGAGCCTTCTCCTGTGAATTTTGGTACAACTTTTAAAGCAGAGGTTGGGATAGGGGCCAAAATGGAAGGTGCTACTGGTGCTATAAGAGGGCTTCCGATGTGCCATGCCACATAATTTTTGTTAACAGTTGGCAACATGGCTGGTGGAGGGATCAAAATTTTCATTGGATGGGTTCTTGTTTGTACTGTTACCAACGATGGCACTAGAAGGCTAGGGTTGTTCATTGTTTGATATCTAGTAACAAGCCTATGGCTCATACACCCACTTTAGGTATAGATACATTTAAGAAAGTCGCATCGGGCGTGCTAGAAAAAGAACTATTGATGCCTAAAAATGCTAAGCAACAACCTTGTGAGAAACTCAATTAATGGGGGGTACCAATTGTGCTAAACTGAGTGACCTCCGAGGTTTTTAAAGAATCCAACACCTATATTTGGGGGTTTGGAATGGGAAAAGGAAGCAGATATATAAAATAAAGATCTAACCTAAGGTGATGCGCCAAAATGTAGGTGGGGGCACGGTAAATCTTCCTTTCAAATGGGATTTAAGGGCTTGTTCAACAATCTGCATGTTTAGAAATAACAAATAGCATAGATGAAAATCCTAAGAAGTTTATCAAATAACATAAAATAACTTCCATACACATTTATTGAAAAGAAGAGTCCAAGACATGGTTTGAATCAGCAAACTTATATTGAAATTATAGAAATTTTCCAAATAAACTACTCAGTACAATAACATCACAGTATAATATTTTGTCAATTAGCTAAGAAACAAAAGGGTTGAACAATGGGTATGTGCAGGATCATCATGGAAAAAATAGGCCCTTAAGTGGCAAAAAATTTAGAAAAATCAGAGTTAGGCAACTTGACATAAAGATTTGAATAAGTTATCTATATTATTTTCAAAATATGTAAGAATAGAATCTGTAGAAAATTGAATTTAGTTTCTAAACTACTAGTTTTGTTTAAAAAACAAAAAATCTATTTGGTGAAAATTTGAAATTTCAATGTAGTGGTACTTAAATTTCAGGGAAAAAATAAGAAGTAGGTGTCTGTCTGACCACCCTAACCACAATAAAATGATAATATTTTTTTATAAGATTTTAGATATAAGTAGAGGACTCATGCCTTGATGTGATGCATATTTTTTTGTAATTTTTTTCCGAGTAAATAATTAATTATGAATTTTTTATTACAATTTTTTTAAAAATATAAAAACTCGTATGTCTAACCACCTTAACTTGGTCAAAACTTCATGAAATTCATTTTTTCTTTTTTTAATCCTATAGTATGCGAAGCATAGAATGTGATGCATGTTTTGGATTCAAAAAATGTGATACTGTTTGATATCTACAGATGTTTTTCAATCAGCCTATCAATAAGGACTTTAGTCATAATTTGTATAGAAAATGAATAATAATTACTTATTAAATTCAAATTATAGCATAATTTATATTGGTGGAAAGCTGAGAATCTCCTTTAAAAACCCTTTTCGTTTCATCAACTTTGGATAAAAAAATAGTCGTCAGCCACATAGCCATCATATTGCCACTTTTTGGCCCATCATGATCCTACACATACCCCATTGATAATGGAATAGTTTGTGGGTATTAATACAATAATCTAAAACAATACAAAGGCCTGGTGTCTTTCCACAATTTTTCTGTGTATTCTCCGAACTCATTTTCAGAAAGTTGAAGTAGTATATATAGAAAAGCATCCCACTGCTTGGGAACCAGTAACATAAAAGATTCCTTGGCACGAGCAATGATGCCTATCGCAATGATTTCCCATGGTTGTTGCAACTGAAAATATTTTGAAACATAGAATACAGTCACCTTCAAACTAGATGCATCCCCTTGTGAATGATGATTGTGGTCCTAGTGTGGAAATAGCAAAATTCCAATACAGACATGTGTCACTTACCCACATATTAGGCTAGGACATGTGGTGATAGGATGGGGCTTGTCACTCATTCTTTCCTTCTGACATTGAAAATCCTCATGAAGAAGACATGTGGAGAAGTCTTCATTTCAATTGCTGACTATCGGGTTTTCCAAAAGGTGCTTGCAAAATGATGCTGCATGGCACACGGGCAGAGCTCGGTAGAGAAGCAAAGGGGAGCGGGCTCACAAAGGCTTGCACTGCTAACATGTGGAGGCATGGCGAGGCTTTATAGAGCATCAAGGAAAAAATCTTTCCACAGAGCGCGTAGTGGACATGTGGAGGAATTAGACGAAGCTCTTCAAAAAAGGGGCCTAGAGATATTTAAATACATGAGGCACAATTTGAGACCAAGAAAAAAAAATCATCAACCCAAAGGGAACTCTAGGGATTTTCAATCCACAGGTCCTCCCTTAACAAGACCCCACTTTTTCAGCTGATCCGGAATGGGTTTTTAACCCTCTTTCAATCCCCTGGGATTAGGTCCTAGAAAATTGAGCTAGGACCCATTTTCCCAAGGTGGTGAACGGGTCCTCCCTTAATGAGACCCCCCATTTTGAATTTCATTCTAGGGGGAATTTAATTATCTTTATTTCTAGATATGGTGTCAGCCTTAATTCTTTGAATTTTGGGGTTAATCTCCTAATTTGGTATAAATAAGGGGTTAATTCACATTATTTTCACCTAGAACTTCAAGCACTCAAGCACTATAGAAAATTGGAGTTCACAAGATAATTTAAAGAGAATTCATAAGGCATTTCAACGAAGCTTTCAAATGTTTATTGCAAAAATTCAAGATCATATCATCATTTCAAGGGTTTGATGCATACATTCATGTTGTTGAGCTAAAGAAGTGGATGTAACATTAAATATCTACTTGCAACTATTGTTCACATCATTTCCAAGGATCCTATATCTACATTCTTCATGTTCACTACATGTTAGTTTGCAAATTTTCCTCACAATACAACACCCAAGGTGACATCATTTACATATTTCATGTTTCATGCTTTAGTTCCTTCATTTCATCATTTGGTTTGATTACCTGCAAGGGGTTTGACTGAGGCAAACTCCCATTCACTAACAAATCAACAAGTTTATCTGCCCTTGAGTGTGTGATTGCAAAATTATAGGTTAAGGATCAAGTTGAGTGAGATTTGGAGGAAGATTTTCAAAGTTGCTAAAGTTGTCATTCAAAGTGCAAGATCATGGAAAGAGCTCTACAAAATTTAATACAAACTTCTAGAACTTGGTAATAGGGAATTTAAGAGTGCATACATCAAGGAATAGGATCCTAAAATTAGTTTTTTGAAACCCTAAAAGGACCCATTCGCCACTGAAGCAAATGAGTCCTCCATAGCTCAAAAACAACTTTATGACTAGGTACACAACTTTTTATGCTCTAAAACATCCCCTATAGTTTCTATAATAGTTAGGTTTAGTTTCTAATTGTTATTTGCATCTTACTATGCATAATTTGAGAGTGTAGGTTTTTAGAAAAATCAGTGGCTCATCACTTTGTTGATTCATTTTGGTGGACCTGATTTTTCACCTTAACAATAATAATACCTATGACAACAATCTCTCCTATCATGGAGTAACTAGAAGCATTTAAAAAATAGAGTAAATATCTTCTAATTTTCTTTCAAAGAAAACAATACTTCTCCCTAAATCTAAGTAACCATAATAGACTTCAGAATAAATAAGAAATAACTCTATCAAAACTAATACAAATAAATGAATATTATCCTCATTCCTGTGATAAGCTTTCCAATCAACTAGCTACAAACACAACACTTCTAGAACACCAAATAACTTGGTATCAATCCCTCCAACAATGTCATAGTAACTACTAACTCACAAGTTGGTAAATACTTCTCTCACAATAATAATAAACTCTCTCTAATGCTCAAATCTCTCACTCACTATATTAAGCAAAATAATGTAGATAAGAATGTTAATAGAATGCGAAAAACTTGCTCAAAGAATGCATCCCAAACAAGTGAAATAGATCCACTATTTATACAAAAATTTAGAGATTACTTAGCCTATATTTTAGGCATGATTTATGACAACAACAAGCATGCATAACAACACATATCCCATAGCTAAAAAGTGGCAAACATATAAGCACATACTTATCTAGAACAATCTACAAATTGACCTTGTTAATTGACAATAATAAGAGACTAATTCAAATCAACACATGATAGAATTCATTTTCCACTCATAATGGACATATACAAGTATAAGGATTCAAAGGTGGCACCAAAGCATCAATGTTCACTTACAGAGTTGGCACGGTTTCCTTCATATCTGAAACAATCAATATCAAATATGTGACATCAAGCTTACATTGACTAAGTCTTGGTATGAGTTGATTCACATAATAAATTAGTTTGACAAAGTCGTTGACTTGTTTTATTACTTTACACATATTTTACTGATGTTGGTCGATGCTTAATGACATGGTATTTAGAGTTTACTAAGTTCATGGTGTTTCCCACTAAAGGTGTCGACTTAGTCTTTTACCATACATCAACTTAATGATTGCTCATTATTTGTAGATTACAAACTCTTCATACGCAAACAACGAGAGTAATATGCGGATGAAGAATAAAGTCATAATTATATCATAATTTGGCCGTGATAGAATCAACCTCTAAGTTGCTTATGATAATCAACTTCAAAGCTAGATATTGTATTTTAAATATATATATACACTTAACATATATGTACATATACATACATATATATACATATATATTGGTATACACATATATATGTAAATAGATACATATATATATGTATGAATATATATGTTAGTATATATCTATATTTACCATATGTCACTAAAGAATGTATATATAATTGATATACAAATGATTACATCAAGATAGCAATCACATTGTTATATTAATATATCAATTGTGTATACATATATATATGCCTCTATGTACATGTATACATACATATATATATGTATATATATGTATATGCATATATATGTTAGTATATATATTCATATTTACCATATGTCAATAAAGCATGTATATAATCGATATACAAATGAATACATCAAGATAGAAATCACATTGTTATATTTATATATTGATTGTGTATACATACATATATATATATATGTATGTATGTATGCCTCTATGTACATGTATACGTATGTATAAATGTATCAATATATTCATATGGGCATGTCCATTTTCCACCATACGTGTATATTGATACATATATACATATGGATATATGCATATGTATATATATATACACACATACACATTTGATTCTAACACTAGAATCATACACAATTACTATGGTATAGATAGGAGCCTACGAGCAATATATCTATACGTATACATATACATGTCGTTAGATCCATTGGATAGTCCATGCACATAAGCAACTCATGCATGAGTGTGCATAGATACGTCTACCTATGTACCCTCATGTATGTGTTCCTTCTTGTGTATCATCTATCATTGACATGCATGTGTGTACGTATACATATTCCTCGTATGTCCAACATGTCCATACAATCATAGTAACAAGGAAAGAACTCACAAGCTCAAACAACTAACATCACCCATTAATGCACTCAAAAGTAAACTAGACTCTTACTAATGCAGACACATCAACTAAGGATGACTTACAAACTTCCCACTTAATAACCCAACTCAATTATTCTACTGTGGCGAGTGTAAGATCAAATAAGTTACGTTACTGGCTACTCAGCCAAGACCTTCTCCTGAGTGATACTGCCCCTCTGCCTAGAGGAATTGAACATATACTTGCAACCACTCACACTTGCACACGATAGTCAACTATTCACAAAATATGTATTATATGTAATACACGTCAAAATTTAGAATATCAATTCAATATTCATCCAATCACATAAATGCATTCCTTCATATGATATTAAATGAGATAACATTCACTCATAAAGCAATGATAAGAAAGTGCAAGTACAATTTATTCATCCACTAAATTCACATTACATTCACATTTACCCTACATAGTAATAGTAAATAGTAATTACACAATTGGGGTGTAACATCTTCAAGGAGTGCAAATGTATGGCTCTTTTCAAAGGTATTCACACTAAGTCCAAAGGGTTTGAGATTTTGATAACCAAGTTCAATGTTTGTTTTGTTGTGTTCTTTTTTAAATCAAGCAAAGTGTTTGATTTAAATAAAATAACTTTGGCATACATCAGTCAAGTCACCCTAAGTAGGTACACTCTTTTCGGTAGGCTTACCTCATGCCCTAAAGGGATTATTTTACATGAAACTTATGGAGTAAACCATAAATCAGAGTTGGTAACTTCTCAAAATTAAAGTTCTGATGCACTACTTTCAAAGAAAATTTTGGAAAACAAGGATGGATTCTAAAATAAGGTATTTAGTGACAACCATGAATACCATATAGACACTACCATTTTTCTGCTACTTAAGACATTAAACTATTACCTTCCACTTTTGCAGATGGTTTAGGTACAGTATGTTGTCACCCTAGATTGAAGCTAATTTCATTACAATTTTGTAACCATTAATTAAATACCACTGGTAACCGTGCTTGCAAGAGTTGCTAGGAGTTCTCTATTACAGGATGTGTCCACTAATACATTTGACTGCAAAATATGACGAAACTATCTAACGAAATATGTAAAATTTGATGTTCGTCGGGTGCTTGTAAAATTTGATGTGTAATTTCCAATTTTTTGAAAGTTTATCCCTGATGTTCGTCGAAATTTCAACAAACCTGGGGTTTGTCAAAATGTCGGCTATTATTTTCGTCGAATTTTTGACAAACATGAAAAATAAAAAAAAATCAAATTGTGGCTGACATAAAGAAAAGTGAGTTTGCGCCTGATTTATTGCGACAGTGTTTTTCTCTACTTGAGACAGTTTGTGGAGAACTAAGGATGATTTTCTTGGGAAAAATCAGAAAAAATTCAAGAAGATATCGCTAGGTTGAGGGTAGTCATTGTCTTTTTACAGAATTCAGTTGTGAAGTTAGATTTGTAGTTCCAGGTTTGAAAATCATATTTTAAAGCAACATCTCATCAGATTTCATTTTTAGAGGTTAAGGGTTTTGAGAATTTCATGTCTAGATTTTGTTGTGTGGAATCACCTTAAGATCACAACCGAGGAACAGATTCTTGTGACTGTAATTATGTGATCCATAACTGTATTGGTCATGTGGCACAGTTGTGCTATAACAAATATATGATGCATTCATGTGTGACCCAAGTTTAATGTGGCTACGTTGTGATAGAAATGGAGGCACTCATATAATGTAGTTAATTCAGGTTGTTTAATGTAGGTGTCAACCATCATTGGGTGCATTCAGGTTGTCTCAAGTTTAACAGGTTAGGATGTAATTATAGCATGATCGAAGAGTGATTACCTCTTGCTGCAATAAAGAGCCTATAACTCTGGTTGATATGCAAAGTGGTTATGTTATATCAATTATGTAGTGCATTCAAGCACAACCCATGTTTAATGGGCTATTCTAGAGAGTGATAAAAAAATTTCAAACCTTATGAATGTTACTTGACATATATTTGCATAATCCCAAATTCCTTCAGAGGCTTTTGAAGTATCAATGTATCCTATATAGGGTTTAGAATGATTTCTTTTAAATAAATAAATAAATAAATAAATAAATAAATGATGTATTTCCCTGTAATTATATAATGTGGAGATCTCCTAAATCTACCCCAGCACACTATCCTCTTTGGCACTGTATTCATTACTCCAGCTACTAGGTTTTTGCATGTGACATCATTAATATCTTCATGACCGTGGCTTTTAAATAGATCTCAGTCTTTGCTCTAATCCTTTTCATGGTAACCCTTGAGTTCCATAATCCACCTTCAATCTCTTCTAAGAACGGTGTCTTAAGCTAGACTGCATAGTATGCATATAAAGCAAATCCTTCATACCTACCATTGTTCCAAACCACCACTCACTGCCTTGCTTAAAATGTTGCCTCCATAAGCACACAGCAGGTTTTAAAATCATGGTTGCCAGTGATTGAACATTAAGGTCACCACTTTCATCAGGAAGATACAATGAGATTTTTGTCTTCAAACTCAAAGCATTATGGAAGATAACACTGTGAATTGTTTGTTGTGTACGATTCATTTTCTTGCACATTTACCACTTTGCTAACCTCCTTTAAGATCAAGTAGTGCACCCTCAATGCATCTCAAACAGCTCACTCACTATCACTTGAAGATTCCTTCATGAGCATCCTTCTATAAAATCAAACTATGCCCTATAGACCACCTACTTACTACAGGGGACTATTGTTTCATGGTATTGTAGTTCTTAAGATCCTTCAACCTTATTAACACTACTTCACAGTCCACAAGGTATTATTCACTATTCTCCCATCTTTGGTGAGTCTCAAAACACTGCTCAAACATGCAATCCACTACCTCCATTATACAATATTAATGGCTAAGAAGAAACATTGAACCTATGATTACCATGATCTTCATTTGGACAATCATTCCCTAATTGCATTTGCCTTGTCTAACACTACCAAAAGCATTTGAAAAACCCTTAAGGTCAGCAAGGGGGTAAGGAAACTCACTGTTAAATCTCCACTTTACTATGCAAGGTTTGAGCTTTATTATCTTGTCACTGCTTAGCCTGTTTTTGACTGTCACATCTCAAGTGAATGTCATTCTTCTTACCGTAGATTGCATTTACAAATGTCACTAAGCTACATAGTGTGCTTGTTATTGGCTACAACCTTTAGATTGCAAGATTTTGTTATTACCTACAATGCCTCAATCTTTCTGGTATTGCAACCTCACTAATCCACTATAATTATTGTTTATGTTTCTACGGAGGCCTAGAGTTTGTACCCTAATCATGCTCTTACCAATACTTATATTATTTTTTATTAGGGCGCCTCAATGTTGAGGCCCTAGGATAAGCTCATCATAAGAAGTGACACATTACATCTTTAACTAAAAGGATAACCAGATTGACATTAGCAATGATGATTCCAACTCGTTGCTCCTTAGGAACGGGTCACTTGCTCCTACTAGCTCGCTACCTCCATCGTTGTACAAAGTTTGCGATCAAGTTCAATATTATGATTTTAGAAGTCTTAACGGTTGGAAATCATAGTAAAATCAGAATTTAATAAGTTTTGGAATTAGCATTGTAAAGTGTTTTTGGGGTCATTAACTCTAGACTATCTTCTCTTTGGGGTGGTTGCAGCCAAATTTTTGGAGTAAAATACCAAAATTATTAGACTATGTTACCTGTCTATGAATAAAAATTATTGGAGTGTGAGCTTGATATTTTTTGAAGATCTAAATAGTCAAGCTTGGCAAAGAAAAATCATGTCAGATAATATTAGTCCAGAACAAAATGAAGAGACACTTGATAATTGTGGGCTAGATTGAAAGAAAGGGTGATGGGAAATGCTATTGTCCTTGCAATAATTGCAAGGGCTTAAAGACGAGACGACTTTTAATCACAAAGCCGAGAAACATTGTAGGAGCATGGTCACGCTGAAGGGGCATGATTATCATCCATTAGTAAGTTGTTCATTATATGTGTTTATATTGATTGAATTTGTAAATGTTTATATTGTTTTAACATTTTATATATATATATATAATCACTAATGATCATGGTTTATTTGTGTCTATCATTATTATAAAGGTGGGGCACCTAGGTAGATGATATGGATTATCACGCCTAGAATGTGGTTTTGCAAGCGGACCAACATGGAGCAGTGAATATCAAAGATGAAGTTAATGATCCTATGGAAGAAGATGATCATGCGACAGAAAACACAGCTGAAGATGATGGTACAAATATATTGATCCATGACACATTTAGTGGCAGAGCTGATCATGATGATCAAGATGACTTTGATGATATTCATGATTTACCTGTACTTGACAAGGCATACGAGCCCCTTTATGAAGGCTCAAACAACTCTTCTCTCTGCTATATTGTTGCTGTTGAACTTGAAGGTTACGAATGATTTATCAAACATAGCAATCTCACGGATGTTAAGGTATGTCATATATGTCATCTTTTTCATCTATTTTAATTATTGTTAGTTCATCACTAGTAAATAAAGGATGAAATATGTACCATTAATATTCTTTATATGAACAAATTATTTTTTGTTGTAGATTGATTAGTGAATTTTTGTTACCACCATCAAATATTTTACCTCGCCCATACCGAGATTTATGTGCCATTATGAAAAATATCAGAATGAAGTATCAAGCAATAAATGCATGTCCCAATGATCATATTATATATCATAAACAACAAGAATTTGCAACAGAATGCCCAGAATGTCATATCAGTAGATATCGAACAGATCAACTAACAAAAAAGGTTCCTCACAAAGTTCTTCAATATTTCCCCACTATTACATTATTTAGGTGCGAAAGCTTAGCCCAATTTATGGATTACCATGCACAAAATAGAAGTGGAGATGACATTCTTCGAATGCCTATAGATGGTTATGCATTTAGGGACATGGAAGAAAAATGGCCACACTTTAAAGAAGATATCACTTGTAGATGGATATCATCTAAAGAAATCCATAAAGAAGATATAAATTATTGGAAGAGAAAATTCCTCATCTAATGTGTGAAATGAAAAATTGTCTACTTTCAACATTTTTCAATGCACAAGAACACTACCTCATACACCATGTTGAGGAGATTGAATTGTGTGGACCTATACACACAAGGTCAATGTGGATGGTTGAGAGGCACTTGAAATTTTTGAAGGCTTTGGTTAGACAAAGAGCACATATTGAGGGTTCTATGGTGGAGGGATATATGGTATACCAGACCATGGTGTACATTAGTGAATATCTTCCTAAGTTTGCAGCAAAGATCCATTTAGATTGCATTTGGGATCCCAACTCCATTAACAAATTCGAAGGGGAGTACCTGTTGGGGAAAGGTAGATTGAGGAAAGTGAGAGGTAATTATAAGGTGGTCATGGAGATTAATTGGAATGCATTTTACATATGGTTTTTATGTATATTGTACTTATTTAATTTTTAATCTTCAATATACATCAATTATAAATTAAGGTCATATACTGTGGTATTTAACTAATTATACGTCATTTGTGAATTTCAACTTATTTTGGTACAATTGGTCGAGAGTGGGATGCACTACATTTGTATGTCACCAAAAATCTTGATTGGATGATGGTATGGATTGAACGATGTCAACAATCTAGCTGCACATTAACATGGGAAGGTGTGGCTTCATCGGTTAAAGAAGCTCATCGTAATGGAGATTCCAATGTTACACAAAGGGAAATTGATTTAGCATGTATGGTTTAAGCAGATAAACGTGATAATGCATAAATATATTAATCACCCATATTATTTAATTATTTTCAAGTATATTGATGTATATATATCTTGAGATTGTTTTCTTTGCATACATTCGGCCAAGAATAAATATGTTTATCAGCTGACTATATTGCAATAATTTTTACATGTTTGACATATTGCAGGTGAAACACCACAAGGCTATGTGGTGTAATGGTTGTAAATTTTGAATCTAAATGTTGGATGACATGAAGAAAACTTGTGATTCCAGTATAATCATAGCCTTCTCGTGTGACTAATGTTTCATCTAGTTTACACACATCCAAAAGTCTCATGTAAAAATCAATACTATGGGATTTTGGATGATATACTTGAGTGTGACTTTAATTCCTTCAAATTAATTTTCTTCGTCATCCTATGGTACAGGCTACGATTGAATGAAAATGATCCTGAGAGAACTGCTATTGAACATGATAATGGATTTACCATGGTTAATATAAGGTTGATTGAGTTTAGCCGAAATGAGCCCTATGCGTTCTTCTAAGCCACGCAGCGTATTTTACCGAGGTCTCAGTAAACCGGGTTGGTCATTTGTTGTTAGACATGATCCGGCAGGAAGGCCGTAAAGTATAATGGTGGAAGATGAAGATACCGAAGAACTAGAAGATGATGCAGATGATGATCGGGATCAATAGTTAGTTGATGATGTCCCTGACGAAGATGTCGAAGAGGAGGAACTAGATCATGATGATGTAGGAGTTAATGTTCATGAAGATGATATCCGTGTGGATGATGGCATTATCAAAACCGATATCGATGGCGATGATGATGATATGAACAATCCTTACAATGTTGAATCTGGATCGGAAGATATAGACAAAGAGCTTGATGAAGAAGAAGAAGATCAATGACATTGAAATGTATAAGTTATGTGATTATATTATTATCTATTTGATATTAATTTCTTTGATAGAATTATATTTGACTTATGTGGTTACATAATTAATTCATGATATTTTTAATTTTTTTGTCATTACATAATTAATTTAATGATGTACTTTTTAATGTTTAAAAGGTCAAAAAATTAAAACATTTCAATAGTGATGTTAACAACCTTGAAATTAGTGTGTTTTATGTTTCATGTGATCATAAAAGATTAAAAAGTCAGTTGTAAAGGTGGTTGTTCAGTGGTTGAGGTGTATGTTGGTTCTTTTTACAATGTAACCAGGTTTGTCTTATAATATACCAATGGAATTGCCAATTCCAATCGAGGGCAGCTTGAAGGACCTGGACCAACTGACGAGGACTTTAAAAGCCTCGTACACTTCAGGCTCTGCAAGACCTGGGAGGGTGATCCCTTAATGTGTTTAAAACCTCTGCACCATTATTATAAACAACATTAACAATAGCAGATGATCTCACTTAATAGCTCAACATGATAAGATAATATCAACTAGAATTGGTTGTTCATAGACAATATCAACTATCTGGAGCATGAGATAACTAAACACAATCCATTGTATAAGATAGTCAATGATTTGCAATTTGTAGCAAGCTCTAGGCAAAGACAAACAAATACTGAACTACACGAATAATTACAACTTAGATCAGTGCAATATATCCATTGCAGGAGTCAAATTCATAAGCATCTAGAGGTTTATAATAGATTTAATACATCACATATAAGATCCCTGACAATATTGCATTACAATTTCATCATTGTGCATTCTAACCCAGGACTACTTATCAAATTCTTATACAACACATATCCGCCTATAATCCCATTCAAGCATTTTGATTAATTCCTTGAATTAAAGCTAAAATAGAATTATACACACCACAATAGTGAGATGGATAAAACAACCCTTAGTTATTTCATTGAAAGTTTAGATATGCATGTACAATGGAGAGACATGAGCTTGAATTTTCATTTCAACTCAAATGCTAGTATTGCTATACAACATTAAATCTCTATGAACTCAAAACCTGTTACATAATGACTCAAAACCTAAATTGCATTTCTCTAAAACTATCGGACTTTACAATTCGCTCTACAACTTCACCTAGACTCGACAAAAATTATCTAACTTGCTAACCCGTAATTTTGGCCTTGAAATCCTTCTTATAGAAAATGAAGGAGCAAACAAGCACTGGGCCATAAAGTACACCTGTCACCAGTCAATTGGAGCACCTGGTGATATTCCAAAATTTGTTACAATAGCCACCACCTTGAAAAATATTCTTGTTCAAAAATCGTTACAACAGCAATCATCTTGGAGCATATTCTCGTTCATCATGTCGGCGGAGGAAGGTTGATGCAATAACAAAAACTACGTGAAACCCCACACCAAGCAAAGTCATCCATACAAACTGAAAACGCTGTAACCACAACCGGATGGCCACCACGGTAGCCCACTTTTTACTCATCATCATTCAAATACTTAGCCACCCACCTCTAGTATTCTTCATCATTTGGCCAGCCAAAATTAATCACCTCACTTACCTTTGTACTATAAGGCATATACTTTAGCGCTACCTGATTAGCATCTCTTTCAAAAGATTCTAAAAATGAGCCGGTACCAATAATCTTATCCATACAATTCACCAACAAATCGTAATCTGAGTCATCACAAATTACTTTAATTTGATTATTGATGACTTTACTTGCTTGATCCTACCATTGTTGGAGTGTTCTAATTTCCCGCTGCTCATCAGTTATATCAGGTAATAGTGTGTTACCCCAATCATTGAAGTTCTTTACCAATTCCCTAATCTTCCTATTTAGATCATCTGGTAAGGTCTGAAAACCTTGCAATGATTTAACTAATATATAAGTAGGCTTCAATGATTGGAGCCTATTATTTACATCAAACCTTGAGGCTTTATTCATAACATCTAGATTATTTGCCCTAGGGATCCAATTTTGAATTATTGGAATCACTATCCCCTGATCCCTACCAATATTTTTTACTGCTTCAAATAGCAAAGAATACAAAGAATGTATAGAGGGTAGTTTATTATCCACCTTTTCATTTAAATGCTCCAAAACAAGAGTAACAATTTCTTTTTTTTTGAAAGAAAACCATCCTCTTTTACCCTTAGTGATGTCTGTAATTGATCAATTTTATACATGAGCTACCTCTTTGTTGGATCAACAGAGCATTCTATTTCTTCATCAACTTGTTCTAGAGGGGTAAGAGCAAGATTTTGAATGGGAGACCCTGGTGTAGAAACATTTGGAGAAGTAGGAGGCATTGACCCTGCTATGGGAGGTGATGTGTTGGTTCCTGGAGCATTGGATGTTTCCCCAGTATGTCTATACTTGAACCTTTCTACTTCAGTTTGCAGCTCAACATTCCTTTGTTGCATTTTACTATATTCTTCAATTA
>VDFB02168118.1:72046729-72061822 GCA_007258455.2 Sequoia sempervirens
TTGAAAAATATTTTATCTTTACTTTACATCTATGATAATTTCAAAATTATCAAATTTAAAAATTATAAATAAAAACTTATTTTATTAATCTCTTGAAGTATGTAGGTCCTAATCTTTTGTAGATTAATAACTATCTAAATAGCTATTTCTTTCCTTTATTTTTATACAAAAAGTCCTTTTCAACAGATATATCTAAGTTAGTTAATGCCATTTTGTCATGATATACTTCTTTGATGCTGTCAATACTAAATCTAATGATTGATGAACATTTTTGCTTTTAAATTTATTGTTCTTGGTTGATTGTTATTTATAGACAAGTTGGTATGATTTCAAATTTCAATGTGTACCCTTATATATCTGAATTGAGATAAACAATGACACAAACAATAATGAAATCAAATCGATTGCTTTCCAAATTCATATTCATGAAAATGTAAGCATTTTTTCAAGTCAATAGGTATCTTGATAAAGATAACTCTCGGCGTGTTTTACATATATTATTAATTAATATAGGTATGCTAGTTAATTAAATTATTAACTATATTTTATTTGTATTATATATTTAATTGTTAAAAGATGTAAAAATCTTAATACTAAATATATAGGAAAATGGTTAAAAAATTACATATTTTTCAAAAAATAAAATATTAATATCTTTCTCTACTTGTCTCTCTCTCTCTCTCCCCTCTCTCTACATCTCCTTATATAGACTATCTTTCCATATCTCTCTCTCTCTCTCTATCTATATATATCCCCCCTCTATCTCCCTATCTCTCTATATATTTATTTCTCCCTCTATCTCTCTCTATATCTCTATCTATTTTATCCCTTTTCCTCTCTCATTCTATATTCATCTCTACCTCTATCTATAGGGAGATATACAAAGGTGAAGCATTGGACCTTCCCAAAGATCCACCAATCTCAACACTACTCCCAACTATTTTGAGCATTTAAGTACATATTGTATGCTAGATTAGGAAGCATGTGTCAAAGCTCATATTTATTGATGCAAAATAGGTCCAAAGTCACAAATTTGATGTAGAGTTAGTTATAGTTTTGTACAAAATTTCAAGTGCCACATAGAGCAAAGATATTCCAGTTTTTTATATCATGTCATCAAATTTGGCACTTCATCAAGATTTGTATCTTCATCAACATTAACAAAAGCAAAGGTATGTACTTGAATCCCTTGTATTTAAATTTTTCTATATATATAAATATTTTAATATTTTCCCTCAAATCCATAATATATATATTAGTGTGTATTTATTTATTGTAATAAACAATTAACCTACGTAACACATTAAGAATTCTAAGGATTTGTGCTTGGAAAAAATGCATAACAAATTTTTTTGTTGGATGTCGTGTTGTATAGTTTAGAAAAGCTCAAAATATGAATAGGATTTGAAGGCCATATATTATGGTAGCTTACAATGCAAAAGAAGGAAGGGAATCTGTTATCAATTTTAATCTACAATTTAATACCATATGAAAAATCACATGTAGTATTATCTAAAACTAATTCTTGACATATTAATTTTATAAAATACACTTACCATACAATAAACTTCTCCCAAGAAAGAAACCTTAAGTGAACATTAAATGAACCCTAATTGTAGATTCATAAATTTAATCATAACCCTAATTGAACCCTAATTGTAGATTCATAACTCTAATCATAACCCTAAGGGAACACTTATTGAACAAAGTAGGGTCCCAGAATTGTACCATTATAACCTAACTTTGAACTATAGTTGAACTCTAATCCCAACCCCAACACTAATTCTATCCTAATTGAACCTTTAACTCCAACCCTAATCTTAACTCCTTGACCCTATTTGAACTCTTATTGAATTCATAACCTTAATTAAACCCCAACCTCATCCTCAATCCTAACCCAAATTGAACATTAATTGAACCCTAAACCTAACCCTAAGTGAACACTCATTTGAATTGAACTCTTAACTTTTTAGTTGAAAATATTAAAGTGCCTTAGATTTTCCCATTCATCGTCATTTATCATTCAATTCCTAATAGAACTCCAAAAATTTATACTTTTATAATGTTTTTAATACATGCCTAATATTAAGGGTTTAGAGTTTAAGGGTTAAGGGTTTAGGGTTAAGGGGAGCTCGAGATAGAGGGAGTGAGTGAGTGACCCATTTACATATTATTCTTTTATTCTTCATCAATTAAATATTTAGTTACCCATTTACTGTTAGCAGAAATGACCCAAGAATTTAATAGAATAGACTACTCATATAATACCTTGCATTATGGAGCACAATTCTCTGATATATTGCTACTTATCAAATCCTTTGTAAATAATTGTAAACTTATGACTACATTTAAGCATTTAATTGATTTTCTTGAATCAAAGCAAAAACATACACACAATTGAACAAATTCTCAAAAGAAGAATGACAACTTCATTAACATTTCATTCAAAATTCACTCAAATCCACATAAGGAGAGAAAATATATTAGAATTATATGTTTATTCATGCTTATAAGTCATATCCGTGATACAATTCTAAGATAATTTGCATATATTCATCCAAAACTCAAAATAGGCTATCTATTCTATTCCGGTCTCATTGGGTTTTAACAACCAATGGCACCACAAATATCACTTCCTCATCAGAGGACATATATCTTTCTACCCATATATTCAACTCAAAACCTGGCTAGAGCTTTCATCAGTTCTCTTCCTACAAATGAGCCTTGAATTCCCTTTTATATGACAAGAGAGCAACAAGCTTCGGGCTCAAATGTAATTTCACCAAAAAAATTCATTTGGACAAAATCTCCATTGCATTTGACTTTCATTACAAAACTTCCCACACGTTGAATCTGCAAAACATATATAGTGCATGAACTGGGGTAGCGTAAAAGAATAGGGAACACAAATTGTCATCAAAATCCCCTTGTTGCTATCCATGCAAAAAAACCAGGCAACCAAATTGCCATGAAGGCACCACAAAAACTTCTTATTTACCCGCCACCCTACCCTTACCAACACTTAGACCCTGGTATACACGCCTGCTTCTAGTTCTTGCCCAATACAGTAGACCCTCAACCTCCTCTTCTTTCTTGTCCTTGCCTAATACGGTTCTAGTCCGTCTACTTGGGGTTTTAATAGTTGATGTGCCCACATATATCATTTCCTCATCAGAGGGAAGACTGTGATTGAAGCGACTTAAATACCGATAGTAGTCCAAGTCGGTCTCGGTTACATCATCAGAAGTGTTGCTCATAAGGTCAATGGGCGAGTGTTGGCCGCATCCAGAGCACACCGACTACTTGCCTTTGTTATCTACCAATTGAACAACAATGTCCTGGAATTGCAACCTTCTACTGCAACCAAAGCAATAGAAGGTTGCAATTCTAGGACGTTGCTACTCAACCAAAGCACCTTCCTGAATAGCAGGATCGAGCTTTTGTGAGCTCAAATGAACAGACCTCCTTATTGACTTACTCATTTTCTCTTCTCAGAAAAGCACTCAAACTTGATTAGACTCAGCCCACAAAGCGCTCTAACTACTACAAGAATGACACTATTAGCAGTTAATTCCTCTTGTATTTATTGTGTGAGGTAATGGCAACCTTCATCAATGCTTAGTAAATATGCATGTGCAAACATGGCAATTTGGCAGCGTATGTACTTTCACCGTTTAACTAGAGCTAGATGAGAATCCAAAGATCACCCTTCATGATTGCCAACAACAACATCTTCACATAGATTGAGATCGACGTGACTACATAAGCAAGGAATAATTCATTAATGCTTCACCAACCTTCATCTTCCTCCTGCGAGCTAGCAGGGAACAATAGAGATTTACATTAGTTTTTGATCTTGGTTGTCGATCTAAAACCACAGGTTATGAGCTCAATAGTGGAGATTGGGCCCCACATTCCATACAGGACATACATCTTCCTTTTTCTGACCTCGCACCAAATAACAGGGCAACACCTTAGGTCTGCGAGTTGGCGGGGTACGATCAAGATCTTCTCCCATATCTTCGAATCTGGAAAACCTACACATTGCATGGTTAGTATTTAATGAAAGGATTTGGCTAAGCCATCGGCGACATGACCACTGGAGTTAATGGCTTAGGCTTACGTCACCGGATTAAAATTAAAACCCAACTTTGATTTGAATACTTTATTTCCTCTGCAGGGTTTTATTTCCTAAGTCTTGGTTGGCCCCGTTAAATTCTTATCCCAACCCTAACAAAGAAAAAATGATTAAGCTAAGGATTGTATTTGTTGTTATAACTTTAGATCTAGAGAATTCTTAATTACCAATTATTATTTTTGCATTTGTATATGAATACAATTGAATTCCTTTCCATATCATTATGGAAAATTTTATTATCGTAACCCTAACTCTAACACTAATTAAACCTTGACCCTAACCTGATTGAACTCGTATTATAACCCTAACTCTAACAGTAATTGAACTATAATTGTAACCCTAGGTATTGTTGAAACCTAACCCTAATTGTATCAAAACCCTAGAGAACTCTAATTGAACCCTAACCCTAAAATAGACAATAACCCTTACCTTAATTGAACCCTAACTCCAATCCTAGCCCTAATTTAAGACTAACCTTAACCTTGACCTTAATTAAACCCTTATTGAATTATAACCCTAATTGATCCCTAACCCAAATTGAATACTAATTGAACCTTAACCCTAAGTGAATAGAAACCTTAATTAAACTCCAACCATAATCCTATTTGAATTTTGACCCTAATCATAACCATAATTCAACCCTAACCTTAATTGAACCCTAACCCTAAACATGAGTTCAATTAAGTTTAAGGTTCAAATAGGGTTAGACTTTAATTAAAATTTAGGTATAGGATTCAGGATTAGGGCTGGGGTTGGGGTAAAGATTAAGGTTCTATGATAGAGCTTGGGGTTAGTGTTAGGGTTCAATTGGGGCAAGGGTTAGTATTAGGGTTAGGGTTATGGTTCAATTAGGGTTTCATTAATGTTAGTTTTAGAATCATAGTTATGTTTAGGGTTGGATATAAAATTAGAGTTAGGTTTGAAGTTAATTAGTGTTAGTTTTAGGTTTGGGGTTATGGTTAGACTTATAATTAATGTTAGTATTGGGATTAGATTCTATCACTTTAATAAAAATAATCTTCTATAAATTCATTCAATTTTTTTTTGAAATTATATAATTTAAAATATTTTCAAATTTACCTATGTTGATATATGAGAGATATAGCAAATCTAAACTCTACAATTTATAGTTGACATTGTGTATAAAAAGGTTTCGCTTATAGAATGTTATAATATAAAAATAAATGTGTTTTCAATGTTTATTTGTCAATTTAAAAGATGTGCCAATAATGTTGCAATCACTAATGATTAATTTTTTCTTGATGGTTAAAATAAATTGGTAAGTAAATTTATCTATAATAAGTAAATTTATCATTGATTTTTTCTTGATAAGTAAATCAATATTTCATAAATTTATCTATAATTCTTATTTAATTTTTCTTAATTATATTAAATTATATTTTATTAAATTGTTAAAAATTTAAGTTGCTTATAAATAATTTTATGTGTTTTTTATAATTAAGTTGATATTGTGTATAAAAGGTTTAAGTTATGAATGTTATAATATAAAAAGATAAATTTGTTTTCAATGTTTATTTGTTAGTTTGATGTGAGAATAATGTTGTATAGTAATGATTAAATTTTTCTTGATTGGTTAAGTGATATTGTGAAATTATTCTATGTTAATTTAATGTTATGAATGCTATATAATATAAAGAAAAATATTTCTAATATATTTTAATGCATCTTTATATTTTATAAACAAACATCCAAAATAAAAAATGTGATTGTAAAAAAATACAACTTAATGAGTGAACATACATTTAAAAGTTAAAAGGAAATTATAAAACAAATTATAAATTTATCATTTTTCTCTATAAATATATAAATTCTTTTATTTGTTGTCCCGCCTAGTAATGCCTAATTTCTCCTTTAATGAATGTTTTATTTTGCAAGGGTTGATTTAGTGCTGCCGCTAATCTATTTCCGCATATCAATGGTGCCCGCCAATCCCGCGGATCGGGAATTGAAGGATTCAGGAAATCAATGAAATGGTTTCAATGGTCCCATCCGGGGATCAAATTTGAGCTAATACTGACCAAATCACCATTTGATTCGAAGTCGCTTCCCCGCCATCCCGCATGGTGCTTGGGTTGATTAAGTAAATCAATGTAGTAGGCCATGTGTCTCATCCGATGAAGCCCAAAGAGTAAAAAGAAACACCCAGTCAATTTTAAATGTGTATTAAGGAGCTGACATTAAAAGTGTTCTCTAGATGATGTTCTAAATCGACTGGATATGTTATAATCTCACTTGAAAAGCTGCTTAAGGTTAACGGCCATGGTCGGGCGAACGGTTAAAGGAACAGCATCACCCATCACTCGCCATCTCAATGACAAAGTATTTTCAAGTGATCAATGGTATATCATGGGCGGGTGCCATGTGCCCTTCCTAAAGGATGAAATCTGCGTGACCATTGATGAGCTGTCTCTTCAAGATTGACAGTGTTCGCCATCTTGCGATTAGGAATTTTGGGATCGCGATGTCGCGAGTGCCTGCCACGTGTCTCATCCAATGAAGCCTAAGGAGTGAATAAAGCGTTCACTGGTTTTAAATGTATTACGGGGCGGATTACTAATGTGCTTGTAAGATGCACGTGTTTTATTTCAATGTAGATGTTATTATTTTAAAGGAAAAACTGCTCGACAGTTAAAGGAAAGGACGACGACCATTTTTGAAGGAGCAGGATTTATGGTAAAAAGATCAACGGTGCCCACCATCCCGCGATGCTAAATCAAAGGATTGCGATATCGCGGGCAACCGCCACATGGCATTCCTTCGTAGTGTATGACATAGTGGGCCCTTTATTGCTGTGTTGACAATTATGTCAGCCTATTTTGAAGATAGTCATCAATAATTTGATCAAACTGAAGGATCAACGGCTCAAATTTAAATTTGTATCAAATTATGGTTGGAGCCCTTCGTGCAACCCGTGAGTGGGCTTTAATGGCAGATGACACATCTACTGGCAGGATTTGATCGGCATAAAGTCAATTTACTCATCTCATTTGTATCACAAAGCATCCAAGTATTTCATGAAAATAGTTTCAGAGCCAAAGGTGAAATTGCGAGCAGCTGCAGCCAGAAATTGGAGTTTGTGTGAAAAAAGCCATGAGTTAATTTTCTCTGTTTCCTAGTCATTCTGCACCTAAATTTGGGAAAGGGGGGTCTGCTATGCTTGTCACTAAGTTCATTAAAATCTTTTGTTAGGGCTATTGTTTAATCATAAATTGTAAGGAATTGTAGTATTTTTACTCTATAATTTCCTATCTCTACTTAGTCATAGCCACTTGAAGTGTAACATTGTAGTGAGGCCCTAGTTTGTCTAAAATGGCACCAACCAAGCAAAATTTTGACCACATTGAGTATTTGAAAATAAACTTGTATGATGATTTCCTAGATCAATTTCCATTATCAACAAATGAGAGAAGGAAAGGTTTGGTGTTGATGCGAGGGAAAATCCTAGGGGAGGGGTTGGTGTGTAATAATTCCAACATTGCTGATGCTAGGGTTCCACTCACAGGCTTAGAAATATTCAGATTATGGTATGGATAGAGGAATTTGACTCATCCTTTTTCAAATGGATGGATGTATGACATGGGAAAGCTGGTTGTTCCAAATGTGTTCCATGATGTGGACTTACTTAGAGCAGTGGCCAAAAGATATGACCCTATCACACGAGTAATCAGAGATAATGATGGAGGGGTTCTATTAGAAATTAGCAAAGATGTTATCCAACAGACTTTTGACTTGAGTGAGCCAAGTGATGACTTGGTTCCTATTAATCTTGAAGAAATGAAGCAGGAGTATACAAAATTGAAATCTCTTTTTAGGGTTAAGCTGCTTCCACCTCATCTGGTTAAGGCAGGGGGTTCACAATTTCACATCAGCCCTAGTGACCAAGAACCCTTCAGATTGAATTGTTATGGAAAGCCTTTCCTGGCTACTTTCTATTCACTATGTCAGATTTTGGGTTTCACCTCGCAAGCAGAATGTTTCATTGCATACATGTTCATGGGGTAAAATACAACACCCTAACCGTAGGTATCATATGACTTTGTTTCTTTTGGTGGAGAGATGATAGATGAAGGACCGGTCAAGTCGCATCGGCGGATAATCGGTACTCAATTCCCCTTTGGTATTCCATGTTGATGCATATGTTCTTGTTTAGGAATGCTGATTTCTTTGTCGAAGATGAACTTAACAATTAGCGTTAATGGAGAAAGATTGCCAAGATGCATATGGGTTGCGATTTGTCCCATAATAAGGAAAGCACTAGTTATGTGCAGTTTGATAATTGTTTTGCTGCAAGATTGAGGGCTAGATTGATGGTAAATGTACCTAGGATCCCTCAGGAACTGCATGATTTCCTTAGGCTGAAGGAGAGGAAACCAGAATTGAGTGTTTTACATAACTGGGGTGACATTATCCCATATCCAGTCAGCACTGTCCTGAGAATATATGGATTTCAAGGAACCCCTCACATACTGCCATACAATGTGCCACCAAGACTAGGGTTTGCAAAAGTTATGTGGCAGATGGGGTGTATTCATGAAGATAACCTAACTGGAAAGGAGAAAGGAACATTATTCCCTGATTATATAGTAGTGTCTAACTTTACATTTTCAAAGGGAGGCTGGACACATTTTGACAAATTCTTTGTTGATTACCATTTGAGATTTGGTCCAAGGCAACAACATGATTCTGGAGGTTTCTTTGCTCTTTTTAGACAAAGAATAAAAGGTGGAAAATTTGCAAATGAGTTCAATTTCCCTGAGGACCTGATCAGGAATGAATTTGATTTAAATAGATAGGAATTGAACAAGGAAAAGTGGATAGCTTTTAGTAAGTTACTAGATATTGTGCATGAAATGGATCCAACATATGATCCATTGATGGAATTCACTCCATACCACAAGAGAATTGATTTTTTAATGAAGAATTTCAAGGAGATAATGGACACCTTGACAACCAAAAAGATAAATTTAAGGCTAAGTCTGGATATGCAAGGACAAAGTGATATTCCAATTGAAACAAGGTCAGTATGTCAGCCCACAGAAAGGCGGCCCATCTATAGGAGGAAAAGGGGTACTGGCAATGATGAGGAAGAAGTAGACAGAAAAGGGAAGAAAATAATGAAGGCGCCTTCATGACCAAGCCCAAAAGTTAAAGTACCTGGGGCTGTCAAAATCATTGAATTAAAATCTTCACTAGAGCATAGTCCCCCATCACCACCACCTGAGCCAAGCACTAATAGGCAAAGAACTGATCACCTACCCGAGGATCTCACAGATGAAATTATTGTTACTGATCAAGACATGCAGGTTAGTATGTCGTCCCCTCCTAGGTTAGCTGAATTGGTTCTATCCGATTTGGATATAAAGGGTAAGAGTGTGCAGGATGCAAGAATGGGGGCTTGCAAGGAGTTCTTAGATGACAATGCATTTGTAAAGACTCTTATATTCTTGCAATTGGCATGGAGGATGCAATTTAAGGAATATCAAAATAAATGCAAGGAGAGAAGAGAACTAAGGCCTGACAAGTCAGATCAGAAGAATGATGAAGAAGTGAAAGTTGAACTAATGGAAGAGTTCAAAAACATCATTCTTGAAGAAGGAATACAACTAGTGAATCAGGCTGGTGTTTTGATTTTTCCTAAATGAGACATCGCAGATGTAGTGGCTCTCAATGCCATTATGAAGTCCAAGAATCCTTTTTAGGATTCTGAAGAAGAAGTTAAGGCAGCATTACAAAACTCTGCCTTCAGTGAAGAATATGAGACCTTGGCAATTTGGGCATTGGCTCCACAAGGAATAAAGCCAGACATTGTTGATATTAATCCAAATTTCAAAGGAGGATTAATAATAAAGAGGGCTTCAGATACTACAACAACCGAAGCCACTAGTTTAACTGTGAATGTGGCCAAGTTGGCCCAAAAGACTGCTGAAAGGGAGGAGGCTGAAAGAAAGATCCTAATGGAGAAGTATAACATTTTAATTGAAGAATATAGTAAAATGCAACAAAGGAATGTTGAGCTGCAAACTGAAGTAGAAAGGTTCAAGTATAGACATACTGGGGAAACATCCAATGCTCCAGGAACCAACACATCACCTCCCATAGTTGTGGTCACTGCCTCCTACTTCCAAATGTTTCTACACCGGTCTCCCATTCAAAAATCTTGCTCTACCCCTCTAGAACAAGTTGATGAAGAAATAGAATGCTCTCAGTTGATCCAACAAAGAGGTAGCTCATGTATAAAATTGATCAATTACAGACATCACTAAGGGTAAAAGAGGATGGTTTTCTTTCAAAAGAAAAGAAATTGTTACTCTTGTTTTGGAGCATTTAAATGAAAAGGTGGATAATAAACTACCCTCTATACATTCTTTGTATTGTTTGCTATTTGAAGCAATAAATAATATTGATAGGGATCAGGGGATAGTGATTCCAATAATTCAAAATTGGATCCCTAGGGAAAATAATCTAGATGCCATGAATAAAAGCCCTCAAGGTTTGATGTAAATAACATGCCCCAATCATTGAAGCCTACTTATATATTAGTTAAAACATTGCAAGGTTTTCAGACCTTACCAGATGATCTAAATAGGAAGATTAGGGAATTGGTAAAGAACTTCAATGATTGGGGTAACACACTATTACCTGATATAACTGATGAGCAGGGGGGAATCAGAACACTCCAACAATGGTAGGATCAAGCAAGTGAAGTCATCAATAATCAAATTAAAATAATTTGTGATGACTCAGATGATGATTTGTTGGTAAATTGTATGGATAAGATTATTGGTACCGGCTCATTTTTGGAATCTTTTGAAAGAGATGCTAATCAAGTAGCGGTAAAGTATTTGCCTTATAGTACAAAGGTAAAAGAGGTGATTAATTTTGACTAGCCAACTGATGAAGAATACTAGAGGTGGGTGGCTAAGTATTTGAATGATGATGAGTAAAAAGAGTGGGCTACCGACAGGTGGCAAATCGGATGTTGTGGTTACAACGTTTTCAGTTTTGTATGGATGACTTTCTTGGTGTGGGTTTCACGTAGTTTTTTGTTATTGCATCAACCTTCCTCCACCGACATGATGAACGAGAATATGCTCCAAGATGATTGCTGTTGTAACGATTTTTGAACAAGAATATTTTTCAAGGTGGTGGCTATTGTAACAAATTTTGGAATATCACCAGGTTCTCCAATTGACTGGTGACAGGTGTACTTTATGGCCCGGTGCTTGTTTGCTCCTTCATTTTCTATAAGAAGGATTTCAAGGCCAAAAGTACGGGTTAGCAAGTTAGATAATTTTTGTCGAGTCTAGGTAGTTAATGAAGCTAGTGTAAGAGTCAGATAGTTTAGAGAAATGCAATTTAGGTTTTGAGTCATTATGTAACGGAGTTTTGAGTTCATAGAGATTTAATGTTGTATATAGCAATACTAGTAGTTGAAATGAAAATTTGAGCTCATGTCTCTCCATTGTACATGCATATCTGAACTTTGAATGAAATAACTAAGGGTTGTTTTATCCATCTCACTGTTGTGGTGTGTATAATTCTATTTTAGCTTTAATTCAAGGAATTAATCAAAATGCTTGAATGGGATTATAGGCGGATATGTGTTGTATAAGAATTTGATAAGTAGTCCTGGGTTAGAATGCACAATGATGAAATTGTAATGCAATATTGTCAGGGATCTTATATGTGATGTATTAAATCTATTATAAACCTCTAGATGCTTATGAATTTGACTCCTGCAATGGATATATTACTGTGATCTAAGTTGTAATTATTCGTGTAGTTAAATTATTTGTTTGTCTTTGCCTAGAGCTTGCTACAAATTGCAAATCATTGACTATCTTATACAATGGATTGTGTTTAGTTATCTCATGCTCGAGATAGTTTGATATTGTCTATGAACAACCAATTCTAGTTGATATTATCTTATCATGTTGAAGCTATTAAGTGAGATCATCGCTATCGTTAATGTTGTTTATAATAATGGTGCAGAGGTTTTAAACACATTAAGGGATCACCCTCCCAGGTCTTGCAGAGCCTGAAGTGTACGAGGCTTTTAAAGTCCTCGTCAGTTGGTCCAGGTCCTTCAAGCTGCCCTCGATTGGAATTGGCAATTCCATTGGTATATTATAAGACAAACCTGGTTACATTGTAAAAAGAACCAACATACACCTCAACCACTGAACAACCACCTTTACAACTGACTTTTTAATCTTTTATGATCACATGAAACATAAAACACACTAATTTCAAGGTTGTTAACATCACTATTGAAATGTTTTAATTTTTTGACCTTTCAAACATTAAAAGTACATCATTAAATTAATTATGTAATGGCATAAAAATTGAAAACATCATGAATTAATTATGTAACCACATAAGTCAAATATAATTATATCAAGAAATTAATATCAAATAGATAATATAATCGCATAACTTATACATTTCAATGTCATTGATCTTCTTCTTCATCCAACTCTTTGTCTATATCATCCGATCCAAATTCGACATTGTAAGGATTGGTCATATCATCGTCATCGTCATCGATATCAGTTTCGATAATATCATCATCCACTTGCAGTTTCAAATGCTTCATGAACATTGCTCCTACATCATCGTAAATCTGGTTCATCCTCTTTGACATCTTAGATGGGGACGTCATCGGCAACCGTGATCACGATCATCATCTGCATCATCTTCTGGTTCTTGATGTCTTCTTTAACCCACTGCATTATGCTTTGCATTTCTCTTGGATCACGTCTAACAACAAATGACCAACCCAGTTTACCTAGAACCTCTGAGTAAAATACCTGCTCGCATTGGCTTAGAAGAACATAGGGCTCATTTCCAGCTCGCTCAATCAACCTTGTATTAACCATGGTAAATCCATTATCATGTTCAATAACAGTTCTCTCATGATCATTTTCATTCAATCGTAGCCTGTACCATAGGACGACAAACAAAATTAATCTGAAGGAATTAAAGTCACACTCAAGTATATCATCCAAAATCCCATAGTATTGATTTTCTGAGACTTTTGGATGTATGTCGCTTCTAGATGAAACATTAGTCACTGAAGAGCTATGATTATACGGAATCACAAGTTTTCTTCATGTCATCCATTTTGATTCAAAATTTACAACACCATTGCACCACATAGCCTTGTGGTGTTTCACAATATGTCAAACATGTAAAAGTGTGCAATATAGTCAATTGATAAACATATTTATTCTTGGCGAGATATTGTCTGAAAAGCAATCTCAAGATATATATGCATTAATATACTTGAAAATAATTAAATAATATGGGTGATTAATATATTTATGCATTATCACGTTTATCTCTTAAACCAACATGCTAAATCAATTTCCCTTTGTGTAACATTGGAATCTCCATTACGATGAGCTTCTTTAACCAATGAAGCCACACCTTCCCATATTAATGTGCGACCAGATTGTTGACATCGTTCAATCCATACCATCATCCAATCAAGATTTTTGGCGACATACAAATGTAGTGCATCCCACTCTCGACCAACTGTACCAAAATAAATTGAAATTCACAAACGACGTATAATTAGTTAAATACCATAGTATACAACCTTAATTTATAATTGATGTATATTGAAGATTAAAAATGAAATAAGTACAATATACATAAAACCCATATGTAAAATGCATTCCAATTAATCTCCATGACCACCTTATAATTACCTCTCACTTTCCTCAATTTTCCTTTCCCCAACAGGTACTCCCCTTCGAATTTGTTAATGGAGTTGGGATCCCAAATGCAATCTAAATGGATCTTTGCTGCAAACTTAGGAAGATATTCACTAATGTACACCATGGTCTGGTATACCATATATCCCTCCACCATAGAACCCTCAATATGTGCTCTTTGTCTAACCAAAGCCTTCAAAAATTTCAAGTGCCTCTCAACCATCCACATTGACCTTGTGTGTATAGGTCCACACAATTCAATCTCCTCAACATGGTGTATGAGGTAGTGTTCTTGTGCATTGAAAAATGTTGAAAGTAGACAATTTTTCATTTCACACATTAGATGAGGAATTTTTCTCTTCCAATAATTTATATCTTCTTTATGGATTTCTTTAGATGATATCCATCTACAAGTGATATCTTCTTTAAAGTGTGGCCATTTTTCTTCCATGTCCCTAAATGCATAACCATCTACAGGCATTCGAAGAATGTCATCTCCACTTCTATTTTGTGCATGGTAATCCATAAATTGGGCTAAGCTTTCGCACCTAAATAATCGTTACATACGTGGAATAATGGGAAATAACGAAGAACCTGGCGAGGAACCTTTTTTGTTAGTTGATCTGTTCGATATCTACTGATATGACATTCTGGGCATTCTGTTGCAAATTCTTGTTGTTTATGATATATAATATGATCATTGGGACATGCATTTATTGCTTGATACTTCATTATGATATCTTTCATAATGGCACATAAATCTCGGTATGAGCGAGGTAAAATATTTGATGGAGATAACAAAAATTCACCAATCAATCTACAACAAAAAATAATTTGTTCATATAAAGAATATTAATGGTACATATTTCATCCTTTATTTACTAGTGATGAACTAACAATAATTAAAATAGATGAAAAAAGATGACATATATGACATACCTTAACATCCGTGAGATTGCTATGTTTGATAAATCATTCATAACCTTCAAGTTAAACAGCAACAATATAGCAGAGAGAAGAGTTGTTTCAGAGCCTTCATAAAGGGGCTCGTATGCCTTGTCAAGTACAGGTAAATCATGAATATCATCAAAGTCATCTTGATCATCATGATCAGCTCTGCCACTAAATGTGGCATGGATCAATATATTCGTACCATCATCTTCAACTGTGTTTTCTGGCGCATGATCATCTTCTTCCATAGGATCATTAACTTCA
>VDFB02168118.1:72061922-72202748 GCA_007258455.2 Sequoia sempervirens
AAAAAATCATAATATGAGTTACCCTATTTTTCAAGGTTTTGTAGTCCAAACATGATATAAAGTGGCTCTTACACTTTTTGTGATTACTGTAGCTTGTGTAAGAGGCCCCGTGGATACTGTTGTAATTGTAAGATGTATGAATAGGGTGTAGGTTTCAACAAAACATGTATGAGAGATCTGATTTTATGATTTTTTATCCATGTGTAGACCTAATGGGTTGTTTCTGAACACTTTATATAAATGACACACACACACACACATATATATGTATGTATATGTATTTTTAAATTTAAATGTAAATGCAATTACTGGATGCTCTCCTAGAAAAATAAATGCAACATATCATTAAAGAAATCTATATCTATGTATATAAATGTGTATTTCTAAATGCAAGTGTAAATGCAAAGAGCATATGGTTTTGTAGTGTTATAGATACAACATATCCATAGATTAATGTAATTGAAATTCTAAAGTCTTCAACACATATAATATGAAATCAATCATGTTGGTGTTTTTTCCTGTAAACCAGGTTGGTCTTCTAATCTACGTATGGAATTGCCAATTCCAATCAAGGGCAACTCGAAGGACCTAGACCAACTGACGAGGATTTTAATAATAACCTCCTACACTTTGGGCTCTGCAAGACCTAGGAGGGTGGTCCCTATAATGTTTTTATGATCTCTGCACCAAACTCATAAACAATCATTAACGATTCACAGATAATCCCACAAATAGCTCAACAAAATAGGATATCACTAAAATGAATTGGCCTTTCACCAGTAATATCAACTACTTGGAGCATGAGATGATTACAACATTATTTCATAACTTATGATAGTCATTTTATTTGCAATTTGGCAGCAAGCCCTAAGCAAAGACATATAGACATAGAGTTTCACAAATTCATATAATTTAGATCAGTGCCATATACCATTGGGGAGTCAAATTCACAAACATTCATGATTCAACAACAGATTTAAATACTTAGCACACATGATCCTTGGCAATATTGCATTACAATAGTGTCAATTCCTATCCTAGCCCAATACTTCTTCCTAAATCCCTCTACAAACATACCCATCCATGATTCCATCTAAGCACTTTAATTAATTCTTTGAATTAAAGCCAAAACAGAAAACACACACATCAAAGCAATGAGATGAACGTCATAATCCTTGATTATTCTATTCAAAATTATGATATGTTTTTATAGAGGAGATACATGAGCTTAAGATATAACATCATAGCTTAAATGCTAGTGCTGCTTATGAAACATCAAATCTCCATAACTTTAAAACCCATTACAGGATAACCCCAAACCTAAATTGCCTTAACATTCAAAAAGGTTCTTACAATCTGCTCTGCAACTATACCTAGACTCGACCTTCAAAATATCTGACTTGCCAACCCTTATTTCCGGCCTTGAAATCCTTCTTATAGAAAACGAAGGAGCAACAAGCATCGGGATAGAAATTACACATGTCACCGGTCAATTGGACCGCTATGTGCCAATTCAAAACTATGATCAAAACCACCAAGTCCCGAAGCATCTTTTCGTTGATTTCTACTCATTACACAATAGCTGCAACATTTGTTACACCTCAGAACCTGTACCCAGAGCCGCCATCGAAACAAAACCATAATCAGTTATACTATAACTACTGAGCTGTCAGTTGCCAGTAATAGACACCGTTTCACTCCTCTTCGGTTAAGTACTTGTCCACCCAATTCTGATATTCCTCATCCGTTGGCCAATTAAAATTCACCACCTCCCTCACCTTGGTATTGTAAGGTGTGAATTTCACTACAACCTGGTTGGCCTCCCTCTCAAATGAATCTAAGAACATGCTGGTATTAATTATTTTATCTATGCTACTTACCAACAAGTCATGGTTTGAGTCATCACAAATCAATTTGATTTGTACATTAATAACATCTTCTACCCTATCTTGTCACTATTGCAGTGTCTTAATATTTCCTTGTGCATCTATTACATCTGGCAGAAAAGTGTCATTCCAATCATCAAAAATCTTTACTAGTTCTCTAATATTCCTACTCAAATCATCAAGCAGGGCCTAGAATCCCTTCAATGATTTCACAAAGATTTGAGTAGGCTTTAATGACTAGGGCATGTTATTTACATCAAATCTGGAAGCCTTAAACATAACATCTAAATCAGTGGCTCGAGGGATCCACTTCTCAACTAGAGGTAGAACCACTTCCCGATCTCTGTTAATGTTTTGTATTCCACCCAAGAATAAAGAATATAAAGAATGTACAGCTGGCAATCTAGAATCAACCTTCTCATTTAAATGCCTCAAAATGGTGTCAACCACCTCATTGTGTTTAGCCATAGCACCATCCTCACTCGCCCTTAGGGCAGCCTGTAATTCTATGATTTTATTCATCATCTACTTTTTGGTAGGATCTGTAGAATACTCATCTTCCTCTTTGACTGGCCCTGGTTCAGGGCTATTAGTAGGTGTCTGAATTGGGGTTCCAAGAGTAGAAATGATTGGGATAATAGGGGGAAATGACCCTGAATTAGTAGGTAATGCTCTGAGAGCAAAGGCATTGGAGGATTCTCCCACCTGCCCGTATCTCAATCTATCTACTTCAGACTGCAGCTCAAATTTTTTCTACTGCATTCTACTATACTTCCCAATTATTGCATTGTACTTTTCCATTAGGATTTTCTTTTCAGCTTCATCTCTTTCAGCTGTCTTCTGGGCCAATTTGGCCACATTCAGTGTTAGGATTGTGACTTTTGTTGTTGAGGTTTCAGAAGCTCTCTTGATAATGAGCCCGCCCCTTAGACTTGGGCTAATATCAGCCACATTTGGTTTTCTACCTTGAGGTGCCAGTGCCCATATAGTTAAAGTTTCATATTCCTCACTAAAAGCAGAGTCTTGTAGAGCTACCTTGACTTCTTCACTGTTTTGCATAGGATGCTTAGAATGCATAATAGCATTGAATGCTACAGCATCAGCTATGTCTCATTCAGGGAGGAGTAAGACACCAGCCTGAGATACAATTTTCCTTCCTTCATCAGGAGTGATGCTTTTGAATTGCTCCATTAATTTAGCTTTGACTTCATCATCATTCTCCTGGTCAGACCTATTAGGTCTTGATTCCCTCATGGTCTTGCATTTATCCTGATATTCTTCAAGTTTCATCCTCCAGATCAACTGCAAGAACACAGGAGTTTTCACGAAGGAATCATCATCCAAGAATGCCTTGCAAGCCACCATCCTGTCGTCCTGTACACACTGCTCCTTTATATCCATATCAGTTAGCACCAATTGTGCTAATCTAGGAGGGGAGGGGATACCAACCTGCATGTCCTAATCAGTTATGATTATTTCATCCACCAGAGCCTCTTGTGACTCCTCAACTCTTTGCCTCTTAAGGCTTGACTTTGATGGCAGCTCTACAGGGTCATTTCTAGGTGGTGAATCTAGATCCACAATCTTTATCCCCTTAGGTTTCCTAATCCCATGACCCAGTTGTGATGATGTTTTCATTATTTGTTTCCCTTTTTTATCTCCTCCTTCTTCATCACTGCTATCATCTCTCTTCCTCCTGTATAGAGGCCCGTCCACTGGTGGTTGATAGGTTGGCCTTGTTTCTTCAGGCCTCACCTCTAATCCCTAAATTGTCCAGTCCAGTTCCATGTTTATTTTCTTGGTTCTTAGGGTGCTCATGATTTTTTTGAAATTATTCATCAAGAAATCAATTCTTTTATGAAATGGAGTGAACTCCATCAGTGGATCATATTTTGGATCTAGTTTATGCACCATGGCCAACATTTTCTCATAAGCAATCCACTTCTCTTTATTTAATTCCTGCTGGCTCAAATCGAACTCATTTCTAATCAAATCCTCAGGAAAATTGAAAATATGAGCAAACTTGCCACCCTTAATTCTTTGCCTAAATAGGGAAAAGAATCCCTCAGGGTCATGCTACCTCCTAGATCCACTCTTCAAATGGTAGTCATCAAAATATCTGTCAAAGTGAACCCATCCTCCCTTGGAAAAAAAAAGTTTGAAACAACAGTATAATCAAGGAACAAAGTACCTTTTCCTTTTCCTGTCAAATTATCTTCATGAATGCAACCTAGTTGCCACATGACCTCTGCAAATCCCATTCTTCATGGTACATTATATGGGAGAATATGAGGAGCTCCCTAGAAACCATAAACCCTTAGGACAGTGCTTACAGGGTATAGAATGATGTCACCCCAATTATGACACACCTTCAAATCAGGCTTCCTCACTTTGGGTCGAAGGAAGTCATGCAAATCCTCAGGAATCCTTGGCACATTCACCATCAGTCTAGCTCTGAGCCTAGAACCAAAGCAGTTATCAAACTACACAAAACTGACATCTCCCTTGTTGTAAGACAAGTCTGCACTCCAAGCCTGCACTAGTAATTTTTCTCCATTCATCTCCTGCCTCAACTCCATTTTCTCTGAGAAAAAATTGGCTTTCTTGTACAAGAACATATGCATTAATAAGGAGTACCAAAATAAAGGAGTACCAGTGTCCCCCACATACAAGTTCAGCAAACCCTCATGTATTCTTTCAGCAAGGAAAGAAGCATAGTTGTACACTATAGAAAAGTTAGGATGCTGAATTTGAGCCCCCATAAACATATAAGCAATGGACATCACGGTATTAGGGCTGAAACCTAAAATTTGGAAAAGTGAATAAAAATTTGCCAAGAAATGATCAACAAAACAACTCAACCTGAAAGGTTCCTGGTCAATAGGGTTGATGTGAATCATTGAACTGTCCGCCCTGGCTAGATGAGGAGGAAGCAACTTTAATCTAAAAAGAGGTTGTGCCCTGGCATATTCCTGCTTCATTTCATCAAGGTCTATCTAGACCAAGAATGAGTTGTATTTACTTAAATCAAAAACCTATCGAATCTCATCTGCATTTATATTCAGTAAAACCATGCCATCATTATCCTTGATAATCCTTGTGACAAGATCATATCGTGCAGCCACTGCCCTGAGTAGGTCAACATCAAGAAATACATTCGGCACCACAAGTTTTCCCATATCATAGCTCCAACCATTTGGAAAAGGATGAGACATATTTCGCTGCCCATGCCATCTCCTAAACATTTCCAAGCCCATCATTTATACCCTAGCATCCACACTATTATAGGTTTTATATCTTAATCCCTCACCTAAGGCTGTCCCATTTATTAAGATCAAACCCCTCTTCTTGTCATTTGTTGAAAAAGGGAATTGGTCAAGGAAATTGTTGTATAGATTCCTTTGCAAATAATCAATAAGGCCAGAATATTGCTTTAGTGGCGCCATTTCAAACAACCAAGGCTTCTCCTAAGATCAAATTTGTTAACAAACTAGGGCTACCCAAAACAAAATTACAGTAGAATTTTGCAATTTCCCACAATTCAAAAGAACCAGTAACCCTAGAACCTTAATCCAAAAAACCGCTGACCAACACAAAACAACCCTCCACAAGAATCACATTCAAACAGAAACAGTGATAAAGAAAGTAACTCACGGGATTTCACGCCCTGCAGAAAATCAAACCCTGTTGTAATTGCTTTGAAAAAACTCTATCTTTGGCTCTGGACCGCTTCGAAAAAACTTGAATGCCCTTGTGGTGAAGATAGCATGAAATTAAATACTTATAATTTATGAGAAATGGCTAGAAGACATCTCGTCCGCCATTAAAGCTTACTTGCACGGTGCGCCAATGGCTTCAATTGTATTTGATGCAAATTTAAATCTTTGCCATCGATCTCTTGTTTCTGTCAGATTATCAAACGGTCACCTTCAAAGAAGTTGATAGCATCTCCATGTCATTATCAAGGACCCACCATAATACGCAGTGCCAAAAGAATACACGAGGCGCCCGCCCACGATATCATGATCATTAAACTCCCTTTAGTTTAGGATCACGCGATAGCGGGCAACCGTTGATTCCCTTCATCGGTGATCATGATCATACATAACAGGGAGCAGCATCAATACCTATCCGTCGAGCAACTTTTTTCACCAAGGTTAAAACATCATCGTTGATCATGAGCACGTGCATCTCACATGTGGTTTAGTAACCCACTCCATAACGCACTAAATTTTGATACACATATTAAACACTTTTTTTTTTACTCTTTTCAGCATCTGCAAACTGGGACACATGGCGCCCACCCGTGATATCGCAATCACCAAACAACCAGCAGTAGTGTCATCGCGAGATCGCAGGGAACGGTCAAAATCAACTGTAGGGAAATTGACGGTCATCAAAATAACCCCTACAAAACATTAAAAATACTTAGAAGAAAATAAGGGGAAAGGGACACCGCTTAGGGCAATGACAGTTGATGACTCAATGTTGTTTTAAAAGAATGAGGCATGGACTGACCCAAACTTTAATAAATAAAAGGGGCAGGCGAAATATTTAGCATTTTTATTAAAAAGGGGCCTGGCCTAGATGATTCAATGGGACATAAGTTGTTTTTAGAACCCCTCCTCTAAAGGTAACGACAGAAAAACCCAACCCAAAGATAGAACACCAAGGTTTCATGGAAGCAAAGCAAAATTCCAGCCCCAGGTACCTTCCGAATAATCAAGACAAACTAGTAACAAAAGGAAACCAAGGACTTAAATTTGAGGCTCCATCAGATCAAACTATTAAACTACATGAGAAATAAATGAAAACAGTAAATGCATATGTATGTGTATTTGTAAATGTAGGTGTAAAATAAATAAGAATAATGAAAATTATAAAAGAATACAAGGAAAGGTCTCCTCCCTTCTTGGTAGTGATAACCTCCTCCACACACAATCCTTAAAAATTATGAATAGAGGAATATAATCTTTGAAGAACTCAAAGTTGATTCTCTCCTACCTGATGCAATTAGTCATTTTATCCTTACAAACATTTATAGTGATTACTAGAGGCACATAGACCAATTCTTCATAATAGAAGAATTTGATCATACTTTTCCAATGATGGCATTATGAGAAAACCTTAGGTTAAATGAATAATTCCTAGCTAAGTTCTTTAAATCATGTCCAACCGTATAAGAGAAGACCGCTATGTGTACCTGGATACCATGGAGAAAGGCTAGTCTTTGGGCTCTTTCATCAATCATCCTACCTTAAAACATACCAAAAATCTCCTAGCAATTAGACATAGGAAGATTTAATATGACTTAAAAATTATTGCCAAAGCGTAAACTTATGATGACTTAACCAGGCCTAGTACACACTCCCTCCCATTAACCACTTAGACATATGGAAATTAAATGTTAATTTGCTTCTATTTTTAGTCATGTAGGTGTCCAATAAACCACTTGGTGGTGTTTCCCTTCAAGTTTATTTACTTGAATGAAGAGAAAAAGTCCTTTGATTACAATTAGAGAATACATTTGAGGCCTTGGTTGTGTAACTGGTGGACCATAGTCACATTTAACACTTGTTACAAAGTTTGGGAGTTAAAATGTTAAGTAGATTTGATTTGTGATGGACACATTTGGACGGTAGTAACAATAGCTTGCAATCTATCAAGACTTGATTACCTTATAACCTATGAAATTCTAGCGATGAAATGATAGATTAATCATAATGTCACCTTGGGATCACATCACCATGAAAGAACTTCATCCAACACATCCTTACAGTGCGGTACCACCAAATAGGTATTTTTCAGGATCTGTCTTCCTCAAGGAAATTCAGGAAGAGAAGAGGAAGCGAGACATGTAGTATGTCTAAAGAGAGATCAACTAGAGGTCAAGATTAGAAGAAAAATTTGTAAACACATGGAATTTTTTCTTGCTAAGGGGGTCATGTTCTTATGATGATGAGAGAAATAGGCGATCAGGTTCCCTTGAGGTACAAACATCTACAAAACAATGGGTACCCAAGGAACTTCCTCCAATAAACACTGATTTTTGTGTCAACGAGAGGATATATCACATAGCACCATCGTCATTACATGGTTTGGGCCTATTTTGCATGGACGGCATAAAGGTCTGTTATGACAAAGTTACTGAATTGATGAAGTATGTTGGACCCTCTTACAGTTACAAACATTGGATGTAACTAGTTCGATATACACGAAGTATGCATAGGTATGCAATGTCAGCAAATTATATACAACTAAAAGATAAGGATCAAAATAAAGGGGTGGCTATGTACATTGACAGAAGGCCAAAAGAATCAGGGAATATTGCAGGGTTTATAAACGTACACGACCGGGTAACAAATAACAACAATTGCATATTAGTTGAGGGAAACCGTGTATTCATATGTGCATAAAATCAATAACTGCAGGGGAAGAGTTGCTAATCGATAACAATTTGAACGCTTAGTTACAAACACAGTTACTATGGAGGTGGTACGTACTATGTACCATTTTACCCAACCTCCAATTAATGACTCCAATATACCATTTTATTCTTATGTTTTTTTTCATAAGTCTATTGGTTTCATTTTGGTAATGTTTTTTTATATTTAATTTTTGTCACAGGGGGACATTGATTGTATGGAGAAGGCTCTGGCCCAGAGCACAAATCGCAATGTATCTTCAGGCACTTCTACCCAACAGGTTTACCTCATTGTAATTATACAAATTAGATACGAGCAAAATGTTTTATTATTATGTTTTTTTCATAAGTTTTTTGGGTTAATTTCGATAATGTTTTTAATATTCTTGTTGCAGTCGATTGATCAGGGAAAGGCACCAGCAGTAGAGGAGAGCATCCATAGTGAGGTGCAATCAATATTTTGATGATGACATGGCTTATTTAGCAAACCCTTTCGATATGATAAAGAAGCTCGTGAAAAAATGCAATGAAGAAATGACTCAGTTGATGTTCAAAATGCCTCAAACAGATGAGATAAGAGAGAGGGTTAAAGTATTGACAGAGAGATTACAAAACTTGCAAGTAAGCTGTCATGAGGTCTTTAATTATAACATAAGTTCATTCATGGTTTCATATTTTGTACTCTTTTATGTCATTAACTAAAATATGTGTTGTTTTTATAGGGTTATTTGCCTCCTCATGATGCTCCTGGCCATGATCAGGGTACTGCAAGTGCTTCTCGAGGAGTAAGGGTTGGTACAAGTGTCCATCCTAATCTTCCTACGCATACATCACATTATCTGACCCCATCATCCATGCCTATATTGTCGTCTGAAATGTCGGCAACACATACCATGCAGGCATCCGTTAATGCACCCTTTGGTAGCGAACACATACCAGAACATGCATTAGGACATGTACCTGGGGATGTAGAGGCCACTAGTACTGGTGATGTTTTAGCAGCATTTCCTGGATCTTCCCATATTACTAGTATGAGAAAATTGCCAGTCACACTTGTGATGACCGAGGATTTCATTCCCATAAAGATAGAGAAGGTCCCAGGTACTTTAAATTTTTTTAATTATTATTCTATATAATCCAATTGAAATTTACTTATTGATTGCTCTTTTTAGACTATTGATCCCATGATCATTTTGCAGGAAATGATGTTTTTTATAACCATCTAAGTGATATTACATTGGAGCTCTTCGGGCCCACCATACGTACATGGTGGAATTCCCAAAATGAAGATTTAAAAGATGAGCTCATTAACCGTTTAGTTGTGTTGTTTGGTGATAAAAGATTCAATTGAGCCAAGGTCCTTAAGAAAGCTGGTACCTATCTAAAGTATTCGAGGGACCAATATAGGTCACATTTCGAGAAGAACAAAAAGTACGAGCGTCCCCCCATGATTCTAGAGAGGGAGTGGAAGGACCTGGTGTCTGATGGAAAGAAGAAAGCTGAAAAGAAAAAAGGAAAGACACCACCGAGCCAAGGAAGGTATGTGATATAGAAGCATAAATCTGCAAAAAATCCCGATTAATCATGATTTTTAAAAAAACTGCAGGCTGGACAATTTTTCCCGATTTTTGAAAAAAATCATTGACTTTTGGTCAATGATTTTTCCTGACTTCAAACTTCAAAATTGCCAAAAAAGCGGTTTAAAATCTCAAAAAAAATGAATAAAATTGAGCTGATTTTCAAAAAAAAAAACCATGAGACCATGGCTTGTTGCTTACTATTATGCTTTGATAGATTTTTTCCAAGCATCCATAGCTTGTTTGAAAGCACCTATTTTAGGCTTTTAGCCATAGCAGCAAGGAAATGAACTGTTTGATAAAATGCTTTGGTAGACATGTATGAAAAATGCAGTAGCATAGACAAGGCAGTGAACTGCTTGAAAAAAATGTCTCAAAGAAATGTAGTCTCATGGTGATGGAATACCATGATGAATGCCATGACAACAAAATTGCTATGGATTGTCATGGCATTCCATCACCGTGAGACTGCATTTCTTTTAGGATTTTTCAAACAATTCCACGCCTTGTCTATGTTATTGCTTACTATTATGCTTTGGTAGATTTTTTCCAAGCATCCATAGCTTGTTCGAAAGCACCTACTTGAGGTTTTTACTTTTTAGCCATAGCATGAAGGCATTGAACTTTGTTTGATAAAATGCTTTGGTAGACATGTATGAAAAATGTGGTAGCATAGAAAAGGTAGTGAACTATTTGAAAAATGCTTCAAAAAAATGTGGTCTCATGGTGATGGAATGCCATAACAAAATGCCATGACAAGAAAATTGCTATGGATTGTCATGGCATTCCATCCTCATGACTACATTTCTTTGATGCATTTTAAACAGTTCACTTGCCTTGTCTATACTATTAAGCACTATTATGCTTTGATAGATTTTCCAAGCATCCATAGCTTGTTTTGAAAGCACCCGTTTTAGGATTTTAGCCATAGCACAAGACAATGAAGCATTTGATAAAATGCTTTGGTAGACATGTATGAAAAATGCGATGCTATAGACAAGGCGTTGAATTGCTAAAAATGTCTCAAAGAAATGTAGTCTCATGGTGATGGAATGGCATGATGAATGCCATGACAAGCAAATGCTATGGATTGTCATGTTTCCATCACCGTGAGGCTGCATTTCTTTTAGGCATTTTTCAAACAATTCCTTTGTCCTTATATTATGCTTTGGTAGATTTTTTCCAAGCATCCATACTTGTTCGAAAGCACCTATTTGAGGTTTTTACTTTTTAGCCATAGCATGAAGGCATTGAACTGTTTAATAAAATGCTTTGGTAGACATGTATGAAAAATGTGGTAGCATAGAAAAGGTAGTGAACTATTTGAAAAAATGCTTCAAAAAAATGTGGTCTCATGGTGATGGAATGCCATAACGATGCCATGACAAGCAAATTTCTATAGATTGTCATGGCATTCCATCACCATGAGACCACATTTCTTTGAGGCATTTTTTGAAACAGTTCACTGCCTTGTCTATGCTATTGCTTACTATTATGCTTTGATAGATTTTTTCCAAGCATCCATAGCTTGTTTGAAAGCACCTATTTTAGGCTTTTTGCCATAGAATCAAGGCAATGAACTGTTTGATAAAATGCTTTGGTAGACATGTATGAAAAATGTGGTAGCATAGACAATTGTCACCATCTAATATTTATGCAGTTGTAGTATGTTTTGAGCAATGTAATCAGCGATATGAATATAACCAACAAAAATCTATTTTCTATAATTCATGGGTTGAACTCTATATTTTATATGCTCTCAATGTCTGTATGCTATGGAAATGCCATTAATTTTTTTTAAAAAAAGTAGTATGCTATGTGTGATACTATAAAAAATGTAATTATATACTGATTACTCTTTCTTTTTACATAATCTAATGTATTTCAAACTTTTCATAGGCTGCCTAACACATCAAAGGCAACAAAGGCAAGACTAGAAAAGCACAGGCAACACAAACTTGGCTCTGGTGGTTATATGAAATTAGCCGCACAAATTGTATGTATCAATAAATGAAATATTGCATCCAAATTATAATAAATTGAAAACAATTTTGGTTTTATCACACCATAGAAGCAAAATTCATGATCTTCTGCAAAAATGTAGGGCTCTAAATTCAACAGAGTTCCCACAGAAGAGGACCTGAAGATTTCCTTCTAGCAAGGCTATGGAGCTGTGGCTGAACGCCTAAGAGTCTTGGCTGGGCAAACACAATCTTCCATTGCATCCGACATGCAGTTAATAAACTCAATAAAGTTAATTTAAAATTGAATACTTGTGCAATCTATTCAATATTAATTTCCACCATAAAGTAATTATATGCCTATTTGTTTTAAACATTCAAGCAATGATAATACTGCACATGACATTGGAATGCAGCCTGGTGAGGGTGGAGCAGAACGTGTAGATGAAGGTCATGGTGTGCATCCCGGTACTTTAGAGCATGTAGAGCGTGATCAATATGTTGAGCATGATCAGGCTAGAGAAGATCAAGAATATGATGTGGCCCTATCAGGTAAAGAGGACCACTCTAAAGTTATTTTAAACATATTTAATTGCAATTGGTGTATTAATTAATGTAACCTTTCGTGTTTCAACTTTAGAGTATGTAGAGCGTGATCAACATGTTGAGCATGATCAGGCTAGAGAAGATTAGGAACATGATGTGGCCCCATCAAGTAAAGAGAACCACCCTCATGTTCTCTTAAACATATTTAATTTCAATTGGTGTATTAATTAATGTAACCTTTCGTGTTTCAACTGCAGATCAGGATTTACAGGGTGTTCAACATGTTGAGCATGAGTCTATAAAAAAATTTTAGGAACATGATGTGGACTCATTAGGTAAAGAGAACCACTCTAATGTTCTTTTAATTAATGAAATGCTTGTAAAAATAATAATAAAACATATCAGTTTAACATTTCTTTCTTATTGCAGTAGATCCCCGCTTGAAGTGGCATCCACATCATGAGCAGACGACTACGCATACATTAAGATGACAAGCAGAGGGCAGAACAACTAAAGGGGGGACATATATTGATTTAGAAAATGATACTCCACTTCAGCTTTATGTAGTTTTAAAAAAGAAACAAAAAAAAAGTAATTGAAATCATATCATGACAATCATATTTTTGATAATATGTGCATACTGAAAGAATGAATATTATATGTTAATGAATGAATGTGAATATGTTAATTAATGAATGTTATATGTTAATGAATGAATGTTATATGTTATTAATGGATGAATGAATGATTAATGTTATATGATTGGGTATGGGGAATTGAGAGTGATGTGAGGGGGGGGAGGGGCCAAATGAGCTTCCACCGTCACGTGGCTGGCCCTGTTAAGTGGAGAATATTAAACTATTCTCGAAACAAAGAGAAGATCAATAAGGTAATTCACTTTTCAATATAATAAATGCATCATTTGAAGCATCAAACCAATATGCAGTCTGTATGTATGATTAGTCGTCAGTCTCCACAATGGTACATTTCCACGAATGATTTTTTTTTTTAAATTTGTTGCTTCATCGCAATTTCGATGCCAACCACCGACGAAAACCACTGACGAATCAATAGAAAGGCTCAACGAAGTTGCTATAGCTGCGATGAAGATTTCGTCATAACTCCTTGCACATTTTGTCACAATTTTGACAATCTTTCGACATTGCCAGCATGCCACTCCTTGCCAATTTCGTCGCAATTACGACAAACTTTTGGTGTTCTTCCGACGCTACTCCTTACTAATTTCGTCGCAAAGTCGATGAACTCTTGGTGTTATTTCGACGCTACTACTTGGATATTTTGTTGCACATTCGACGAACGTTTGATGTAGTTTCAACACTACTCCTTTCCCATTTCGTCGAATTGGCGACGAACTTCTGGTGTAGTTCGTCGGTGGAAACAAAATTTTTTTGTCGATATTTTGACGAATGTCCGAGGCATTTCACGAAGCTGTCAACCGACGATTCTTCATCGTTACTTTGACGTTTAATTCATCGTCGGACATTTGATGGAAAAACAACGACAAAAATATTTTCGCCATTTCGTCGCTCTTCCAACAAAGATTTGTCGAGTGACCGACGAACAGCCATCAGAAAATGGTGTCAAATTCAATAGTGGTCTCCTAGCAGGTTCTCTCTTAAGGTGATGCTTGAAATAAAAAAATGTGAAACCCAAAGTGCTTTTTGTCACCCAAAATCATCAAAAGACATGAGGGGAGAGGATACACACTTGGTTTTCCAAGCACAAAAAACAAAGAATACAATCCATAGCAATTTGATTTTTAATCCCAAAATTTGAAGTGTGAAGATATCAATTCATGTTTTATGTGCACCAAATCAAAAGCATTTGAGAATTTAGTCAAATATAGCAAATGTGCAAGTCAAAATGGATTTGTTCAATTTTAAGCACCAATATTGAGTGTTTCTAATGACTTCATTAGTATTAATGTGGTCAACAAATAAAAAGCATTCATTCGTCAACAAAATGAAAAGCGTTGGTAAAAATCAAAGAACATTCAATTTTTACAAGCACCAAATGAAATGTTGTTTAACTAATAAAGCTTTTGAAGGTTCAATTTAACAACACCAATTGAAATCTATGATTTTTTATTTGTTCAATTTTAACAAAACCAATTGAAATCTGTTCTAACTAAGAAAGCTTGTAGGTTCAGTTTTAAAACACCAATTTGAAGTGTGCAAGTTGTTTGGTTCATTTTTACAACACCAAATTGAAATATTTTCTAAACTAAGAAAGATTTTGAAAGTTCATTTTTAAGAACACCAATTTGAAGTGTGCAAGTTATGGGTTCAATTTTACAACACTAAATTGACAGATTTTCTAAACTAAGAAAAGCTTTGAAAGTTAAGTTTTTTAAAAAAAATGAAGTGTCCTTGGTCCATTCACCATCCCTGGAATTAAATCATTAGTTGTTTTCATGGAAACACGTGTCATAATCTTGCAAGGGCTACACAAACAAAGTCAACAACTTCCAAAACATCCAAAACAACCATACGTTGGAGTTAGGTAAATCTATGAAATCAAAGAAAAGCTTTGAAAATTGACATATTCAGAAAATACATCAAAAGCAACCCTGTTCCCTGCAGTAGTGAACAAGTTTTAAGTCAATAGTTCCCCTGTAAATGCAAATTCAAAAAATTCTATTTAAAAACCTACAACAAAAAAAGTTAATAGAACACATATTTATGCCAATGGTGTTATAGTTTAGGTCAATAGCACCACTTTTTAGGTTAATAGAAGGTAAACATGAGAGGAAAGAGCATGCAAGTTTGAAGTAGAAACATTCTAGTTTTATTGAAAGCGACCGAGAACTTGCAAATGCTTATCAAACTCAAAGAAAATGCTAATGTTAAAGACCTAGGCCCCACCGAGTGTGCCAAAAGTTGTAAGGGGGGAACGAAGCATACAAAAAATAAATGAATTAAACTAATTAAAACAAGATTAAGAATCCCTAAACCCATTACTCATGAAATGAACAAAATTAAACTAATGAATTCATTGAAAAAATTGTTATCAAATGAAGAATAAACAATGAATTCAAGAAAATATATCGTTGCCCATCTCATGCCAAAGTGTATTTGCATCGATGTTGAATTGTGTTTGTATCAATGTAAAGCCTCCCCTGTAATAGTGAACAAGTTTTAAGTTAATAGTTCCCCTGTAAATGCAAATTAAAAAACTTATATTTAGAAACCTACAACAAAATTCAATAGCACACATATTTATGCCAATGGTGTTATAGTTTAGGTCAATAGCAAGTAAATAGGAGAGGCAAGAGCATGCAAGTTTGAAGCGAAAACATTCCATTTTTATTGAAAGCGAATGAGAACTTGCAAATGCTTATCAAACTTAAAGAAAATGTTAATGTTAAAGACCTAGGTCCCACCGATCGCGCCAAATGTTGTAAGGGTGGAATGAAGCATACGAAAAATAAATGAATCAAACTAATTCAAACAAGATTAAGAATCCCTAAACCCATTACTCATGAAATGAACAATATTAAACTAATGAATTCAATGAAAAAATTGTTATCAAATGAAGAATAAACAATGAATTCAAGAAACTATATTGTTACCCATCTCATTTCGAAGTGTATTTGCATCGATGTTGAATTGTGTTTGTATCAATGTAAAGCCTCCATTATCCATTGCAAAAGCTTCAATGTGTGTGTAATGTCAAACTAGAATGTGATGATAATTCATAACATGCTCAAGAGGTAATTGTGTAGCACTTCGCTATGTAAATTCTAGATGATTTGTGAGAAGTTTGAAGAGTTTTTTATAGATTTAACATTTTGAGATGAATGATCAAGATTTCATTGTAGAAGATCCTGATCAATGGTCTAAAACTATTGAGAGGAATTAGATTGGAAAAATCAGTGGTTTCAAATTGTATTATCAGTGTGATTGATGAAATCAAGTTGAGTATTAAGTGGAATTGAGGAAATATATTGAGAGGTTAGTGGGATTGAATAATATATTGAGAGGTTAGTGGGATTAAAGAATAGATAGATTAGTTAGGCAATAGATGAATCAGTTGGCCAATCAGAGTGAGCAATCAATGGTAATGATTTTCTCAATCATAAAAGGGGTAAAGATAATTAATTAATTGAATTAATTAATTAGTATTTTGGAGTTGAACATGCAAGTCATGTTTGACTTTAACAAATAAAGTTATAATTTTTTGTTTTGACATTTTTGAATGATGTTTGAATAATTAGTTTAATTATTTAGGTTTTACAAAGGGGAAAGTGATTTAATTAAACTATTAAGTGATAATAATTTAATTGATTTAGGAGAATAGGGTTTATTAGCAATTGATTAGGTGGAAAATAGGGCTCACCAAAATGAATCAACAAGATGATGAACTAAATTTTTTCACATAAATCACATACAATTATGAGAGCTAAAAGATGCAAATAACAATCAGAAATGATACCTAGCTATTATAGCAACTATGAGGGAAGTTTTAGAGCTCAACAAGGTGTGTACCTTGCTACAAGAAGCCTATTTTTAGGGCACAAAGGACTTGTTCACCTTCAATGGTTAATGGGTCCCTATTAGGGTTTCTGAAACTAAGATCTAGGTTATTTTCCTTGATGTCTGCACTCTTAGATTCCCGGTTGTTAGCTCACAAAAACTTGTACTTAATTCTATAGCTCCAATTCTTTATTCTTACACTTTGAAGGTCAATCTTGCAACTTGACATCTTTGACAATTTTGCTTCCAATTTTTTCTCCACTTGATCTTCAACCTATAAATCTACAAGCACACATTCAAGGAAAGAAAAACTTGTTGATTGCTAGTGAATAGGGGTTTTCCTAATTCAAACCCCTTGTAGGTAATTAAACCAAATGATGAAATAATGTAATTGAAGCATGAACATGAAATGATGCAATGTTGATACTTTAGATGTTGTCTTGTAATTCAAATCTGCACTCATGTAGTGGCAATGAATAATGTAGATCTTGATCTTGAATAGATGTGAAACAATGCTTGCAAGTATGTCTTCAATGCTACACTCACAATCTTAGCTCAACAACATGCATGAATGCATTAAACCCTAGACATGATGGAATGATCTTGAATTTCTGCAATAAACACTTGATAATCTACCTTGAAATTCCCTTGAGAATGCTCTTGAATGCTGTATAATGCTCTTGTGAATGTACTCTTGAGTGCTCATGAAAATCTAGGATTTTTTAGGATGAAACTATGTAAATTAAGCCCTTATTTATACTAAATCAAGTGATTAACCCTGAAATTCAAACAATTCAATCCAACACCAACTATGGAGATAAACATTATTAAATTCCTACCAAAATGAAATTCAAAAAGGGGGTCCTTGTTAAGGGAGGACCCATTCGCCACCTAGGGTGAATGGGTCTTGGCGCTGTTTTCCAAGACCTAACCTTCAAGGGATGAAAGATCACTAAAATCCCATTTAGAATCAACTGATAAAGGGGGGTTCTATAGAGGGAGGACCCATTCCCCACTTAGGGTGAATGGGTCATAGCACCAATTTCTAGGACCCTGATGTTTTCCCAATTAATTGTTATGTAATTTAAATTGTGGGTGTCAAGAGAGATCTTTGAGAGGTGTCACAAATAAGGCTTATAAAGGGGCTAATTAACTCTAATTAACCAAACTTAATTAAAAGGACCCTAGATCAATATGAAAGTGTGTTACAACACTTTACAACACCATATATAGGGTACACATTAGGTACATTTCATTAAAAGGTGGGCCCATTAGGCTTAATTAATTGAATAAACCTTAGAAAAGTGTGAAAGTTTGTTACAACACTTTACAACACTTTTGCAAAGGAAAATTTATGATATGTTTCAAACAAACAAGGGCCCTAGAATGTTGTGAATGTGTACAACATGTTATAACACTATTCCAAGACATCATTAAGTTAATTCAATGATAATTATTGCCAAACTAAGGGAAAAGGGATACTCTTTTGTTACTACATTTTCCCCCACTTTAGTGAGAGGATGACTCCACGTCAAACTCACACTAAAGTAGACATTCAAGACACTTAAGTATGCAGTAATAACAAAGATACATAACCTTACCATATCAAGGGCCAATAAAGAAAAAAAAAGGATCAAGCACATCTATCCCAACACGATGTGGAACAAGGTTGTTTATCTGTAATATATGTTGCTCACTATGGGGTAGTGGACCCTTAGTTTGTCCACTAGGTGAGTTATCTCGATGAAGTGGAAAATGAGAGAATTATATTAGCCTCTCATACCATATTGGAGTTATCCTCTTGATAACTTCAATAAGGAACCACAATGTAATGCTTTTGTAATGTAAAATTTTGTTAGAGGGTATTTCGATTTGTTCATGTAAAGGTCTTCTTCTTAGGGAGCATTATTCCTAATGTCTCCAAGAAAGGACAAGTCAAGGTGTCAAATCGTCACTCATGGGATACCTCATTCACATCATGTCATGATGGTAGACCGTACACTCTTGGATGGCATCAAACCTAATGACATTGCCAAGAAGAGGACACATCATGAGAAAAAAGGAAAATCACACCATGAAATTTTGTTGAAAGATGTCATCTATGTATTCCCACACTTTAAAGTGGTTGCTACACTGTCACTATGAGTAATTTCTTTAAAGTAGCCAATTTTTTTCCCCAATATGTGAGAGCTTTCCTCATAAAACCATATGCCAAGTCATATGTTTCTGAAGTAGACTACATCATGAAATAGGAAGGGTTGCCCCCACAAATACATAAGGGATCTATGGATTCAAGGTCAATATGTCTTTGCTACAATATTTTCATAGAGAATGGAACTGTCATCATTCCCCAAATACTCATAGAACTGGAAGAATGACACAAAGAGAGTGAAAAAAAAAGAGAAGCCTTTCGGGTCAACATGGAAGAGACCTAAATTTCTTGACTCCTTGTGTCATCGACAAAAGGAAAAACACAAGACAAATGAAAAGATAAAGGAAAAGCTTTTGGGTCAACATGGAAGAGACATGAATGTATTGAAACCTTGTGTCATCCTCAAAATAAAAACACAAGACAAATGAAATGATTACAACATATAGAAGAATGAAAGATACATATAGAGGAATGCACAAAAAGAGAGAGGTACATCAAATGAAACAACATGGGGGATCACATTATGCACATACAAAAAGAAAACATGAAAAAGAAAAAGACTAGTAAGAAACATGCGAGTCAACCTAAAGTAGGTCATCTGCATCCAATCTCGGTTGGTATAAATGGAAGGCAGACAACTAGCCAAAGGGACAAGAGCAAGTGCCGAACTAGGGGAAGCACCAAGTTCAACACTCTTTTTAGGAGATTTGTCATTTAATCTCATAGAAGAAGAAAACAATGTATTCAACTCATCATGCACTTGTTCGTCAAATTTTTCTATGTCGATGTCATCATCTAGATTTATCACAACAAGAGGTCAAATAACAATGTTCATGCAATGTTCTTGTTTATGTTACGGTGAAGGCATAGGATCATCATGCTTTGCTTTAGGTATGTTTGGATTATGATTTTCTATGTTGTTCTTGTATTCTTGAGTTTGTAATCTACAAGTAATAGCGCGTCGCCTATGCCTACGCTCTTTAGCACTTTGATTCCTTTTCATTCTATTATTGATTTTTGTTTGTGTAAGATCAGGTTTTTCATTCATAGGTCCCTTATCTTCCTTGGGAGGAATAGAAGAAACAACAGTAGGTTGTTCAACCCATTTCTCTTTAGATTTATAAACTTGTTTGACTCTAGGAGGGACAATGAAATTATTTATGTTATCTCATGGTCTCTTGTAGGAAATTACATGAGGTTTTTCTATAGGTTATTCTTGTATATTCGGAAGTGCTTTTGGTTTGATCATTGCTTCGTCAGGGATAAGTGTTTCATTTATAGTTTGAGGCATGTTTCAAAGGGATAATTCTGTTATTTTCTTTGCCTTGAACTTTTGATATTATTTGAAAAAGAAATCCTCACGAGGCTTGATAGGTTCCATATGCTCGAGCCAAAAATAAATCTAATGAGAAATTTCCTTAGGCCAAGGCAAGATTATATCCGCTATGATGCATAGTAAGATATCATTGCCAAAAGGAAACTTTAGAAATTTATGCACAATTGAAGGGACTACATTCATGGAGTGAAGCCATGGATAGCCTAGCTTCACACGGAATTGGTTTGATTGTAGAATGATGGAAAATGAGATAGTTAATAGTTTTGGTCCCACTTTTAAAGGGAGATCTATCGAGCCTATTGTAGGGCAAGAAAATCCATTATGTGTCTTGATTCATGCTTTCGGTTTGTCATATGTATCTTGATATAGTTCATGCACATATAAGAATTCTTCTGTGATCGCATTCTCTCCATAGACAAGATGAATCAATATCCCATTAGTGGGCTTGTCATTGATTCGACTAGCTATGTAAAGAGGACCATCAGGTGCATGTTTAAGTATGTATTTTTGTGAGAAATCAATGTCAAGAGGATTTTTAGTTGAACCCTTATGAGGTCTAGTTTTGATAAATTCTACCACTTTTTCTATGAGATGTGGTTTCACATGATCATCATCCATGTTAACATTTTTCTTAGTTTTAGTACGAGGATTGACTGTGGCATGTATGTTATTATTGTCTGGTTTTTCAAGTACTCATGAAAGAAGCAACTAAGTCTATAGATGATTTGTGTTTCGTTTCAAGTTTTAAGCACTTTTCTTAGATTTTGTATAATGGGAACCATGCTAATGTATATGCATTCACTAAGGATATGGGCTTGTAAGTTTTCTAGCTATTCATCTACCTTTTCAATAACATCATGTACATTGATTGTAGGAAGTGAATTCATGGGAGATGAAGTAAGTAAACTATGAGCCATGGAGGGTTGATTCTCAACACTATTAGAAAGAGAGTCAAAAAACCAAAGATCCATGGCAAGTGAGATATCCTAGGATGTCATGAGCCTCAAACTACCTTTTATAATAGTATTATGAATAAGACAAGAAGTTGTAAGCTCATGCAATTTTTACAAACCTAGTTTGCAAACCCTAAAATGGAAAAGAGGAAATGCAACAACCTAGAATGAAATGCAGTTTTTAGATTCTAAACAATGCAATTTATAATGTAATAAACTAAAAAATGATATTTTTGAATGCAATTTTTAATTTTAACAATGCACTGAAACGAAGCAATTTAAACTAAATGCAACAAATTTGATGAAATAGCAAATCAGGAAACTGAAGCGAGAAAGTAACAACACCAAACAAATTCTTAAAATTGATATTTTAACTTCCAAAAAATGTATATTTGTAGCTAACAGGGACTTATTCACCAGTAAGGGTGAATGGGTCCTAGTTAAGTTTTTGTGAGATGTTTTTATGGATTTTACGGTGATTTTTAATGCTTTTTCAAATGCCAAAAGATGCAGGTTTGACTTGATTAGGGACTCATTCACCAGTAAGGGTGAATGGGTCTGGTGAGTTATTTTTAAATTGTTTTTTATTGATTTGCAAGCTTTTAGTAATGTCTTTCAGTTCCAGGTTTGAGGCAGTGAGTTTCAGTTTTAGATTTTTCAAGATTGCAATGTGAAAATGCAATGAAAAGATGAATGCAAGGACCTATGTTGAAATGAAATTTTTTATTATTTTCAAATGCAAATAAATGAGGTATAAATGAGATAAATAATGATTTATTTGTTTTTGTATTTTTCAAATTTAGTAAGATGCAAAATAATGCAAATCTAAACCCTAAATGAGATGCAATTGTAAATGCAATGCAAGAAACCCTAAATGAGATCATAATTCAATGCAAATGAGATGTAAATGAATGCAAGATCTAACCCTAGGATGCAATGAAAGACTTCAAAATCAAAAAATTGCAATGTTTAATATGTCGATTCCACCGTTAATGATTAGGTGGAAAATAGGGTTAACCGAAGTGAATCAACGAGATGATGAACCACTTAATTTTTCAACACAAATCACATACAACTATGAGAGCTAAACGATGTAAATAGCAATCAGAAATTATAAGGTCTAACTATTATAGAAATTATGAGGGAATTTTTTAGAGCTCAAAGAGGTGTCTACCTTGTTGTAAGAAGTCTATTTTTAGGGCACAAAGGACTCATTTTCCTTTAGTGGCGAATGGGTCCCTATTAGGGTTTCTAAAACTGAGATCTAGATTATTTTCCTTGGTTTTTGGACTCTCAGATTCCCGATTGTTAGCTCACGAAAACCTATACTTAATTTTGTACCTCTAATTCCTCGTTCTTACACTTTGAAGGTCAATCTTGGAACTAGACAACTTTGACAATTTTTCTTCCAATTTGTTCTCCACTTTATCTTCAACCTATAAACCTACAAACACACATTGAAGGAAAGAAAAAATTGTTGATTTTTAGTGAATAGGGGTTTTCCTAATTCAAACCTCTTGTAGTTAATTAACCAAATGATGAAATAATATAATCAAAGCATGAACATGAAATCATGCAATGTTGATACCTTAGATGTTGTCTTGTAATGAAAATATGCAATCTAACATGTAGTAGCCATGAAGAATGTACATCTTGATTTTGAATAGATGTGAAACAATGCTTGCAAGTAGATCTTCAATGCTACACTCACAATCTTAGCTCAACAACATGCATGAATGCATTAAACCGTAAACATGATGGAATGATCTTGAATTGGTCTAATAAACACTTGATAATCTTCCTTGAAATTCCCTTGAGAATTATCTATAATGCTCTTGTGAATATACTCTTGAGTGCTCATGAAAATATAGGATTACTTAGGATTAAACTATGTGAATTAACCTCTTATTTATACTAAATCAAGAGATTAACCCAAAAATTCAAACAATTCAATCTGACACCAAATCTAGAGATAAACATTATTAAATTCCCACCACAATAAAATTCAAAAAGGTGGTCCTCATTAAGGGATGACCCATTCACCATCTAGGGAGAATGGGTCTTGGCACTATTTTCTCGGACCTAACCTTTGGGGGATGAAAGATCACTAAAAACCCATTTAGAATCAATTGATAAAGGGGGGTCCTATATAGAGAGGACCCATTCACCACCTATGGAAAATGGGTCATAGCACCAATTTATAGGATTCTAATTTTTCCCAATTAATTGTTATGTAATTTAAATTGTGGGTGTCAGGAGAGATCTTTGAGAAGTGTCACAAATAAGGCTTAAATTTTAATTAAAGGGGACAATTAACTCCAATTAACCACAATTAATTAAAAGGACCCTAGATCAATGTGAAAGTGTGTTACAACACTCTAAAACACCATAAATAATGTACACATTAGGTACATTTCATTAAAATGGGGGCCCATTAGGCTTAATTAATTGAATATACCTTAGAAAAGTGTGAAAGTGTGACAACACTTTACAACACTTTTACAAAGGAAAATTTAAGATATGTTTCAAAAAAATAATGGCCCTAGAATGATGTGAATGTGTACAACACTATTCCAAGACATCATTAAGTTAATTCAATGATAATTATTCCCAAACCAAGTAAGGGAAAAAGGATACTTTTTCCATTACTACGACATAATTAAATAATTGATGTTATTTAATTAATCAGGAGGAGTAAATTTAGATAAATGATGAAATATTGAATTAATTAAATAATTTAAAGATTATTCAGTTAATAGAGGAAATTAGGGTTTTTTATGTAAATGATGTGAAATGTGGTGATATTAAATAATAATAATGTTGATGATGAAAAATGTCATTCAAGATGTGTGATGCATGTTTAGGTGATTTTTACATGTCTACAAGCTTTAGTTTTCTACAACATGAACAAATTGATTTGACAATCTAGTGAAGTCATATTCTACATCAAGTGTAGAGCACACCACTTTTTTTTAATTTAAGGGGTAACCGCTTTTGACTCAAAGCTATGAACCAGTGAAGTCACAAATCGGGGACCTCATCCCCAATACAAACACCCAACAATAACACCCCAATGGGGTTTCAAAATTGGTGGAAAGAACAACACAACCATCTTTAAACCATCACACCATGCCAATATTGGCATAGTACACCACTTAATTTATTAATTAAAATTGGATTGATTTATTTCATCATGTTTGTCATTTCCAAATCTTGTTATTAGGATATCAAATATTAGTAATGATTAATTAATTTATCCTATGATTTTTATGCAAAGAAGTATTTTATTTCACTATGTTTTTTGTGAACATAAATGTATAGTAACTCTTAGGGTTTCCCCCATGATTTATGCATTCTCTATTTATAAGGTTCCAAGTATGAATTTTTAACCGTATATCTAGTTAGGGTCTACATAGATCCTTGTTGTATCTCATTTTGTATCCTTTATTAGGGTTTGATAGTATTTCAAACTCACTCAACCACCCCTTTCATTTATGGTATACATGTGATCATTCCTCATGTATTTTAATAGGCCATTACCTCCTAATAGCATACACATACACTTTGTTGATTTTAATATACTCATTTGTTTTGTGTTATGTGATAATTTTCTCCTCTATAATCTAATCATATTTTATAGATGGTGGTAGATTTTTATGGTCATATCATTCCATCATACATGAAATTTCTCATCCTACTCTCTTGTATATTCAACTCCTTTTTTCTTGAGCTTCATGTATCCCTTGATTTTCCTATGGTTGGTGTTATTGATATACATGATGATAGTTTACCCTTGAGAAATTTTCTCTATTCCAAGCTTTGGATTGTGATGAAGGCATACCATAATTAAGGGATATTCATGATGATACCTTAACTTAAATTTGATGTAGGGGAATCTTGAGCCAAACCAATACCTATTGTGTGTATGTCATTTGAATCTCTTGATTACAACCCTAAGTAGTAACTTCACAAATTGGTACTAGACTTTAGGTTACAAATTTGGGAGTAAATAACTCAAGAAAGGTGAGCCATGGTAAGTGGATGAAAATTGGGGACCAAAATGGGATTTTAAGTAGCTACTTTTGGTAAAATATTCATCTTCACTTTTGGTAAATTTAACAAGAAAATACTTTCATTTAATGAGGTACTTTGGGATTATCCTTTTCCTTAGCTTCTTCATGTGTGTTTGGAAAATTAAGTTCAAGTCCAATATGTTCCTTTCCTCTACATCTAGCTTAGGTAGTACTACCTGTAGACACTAAAAAATGTCTTGAATGATATCATACACTCGAAACAGGTTTACTAACATCATATCCTCTTTAAACCCATCCTCTTTTCACTTAATTAATTAAATTAACCTATCTAATTTAATTAATGACATCATTTTCATCCATTAACCTAATTTATCAATTCAGGTTAATTCACTCCCCCTTCACACTAATATTATATCTCATTAAATTAAATAAATCAAAATATTTAATTTAATTCCATAAGTCGTCTTATTTAATTAAATAACCTTAAGTTATTTAATTTAATGAATATCACATTAATTCCTCAAAATCCTCTAATTGCATGATTAAACCTTGTTTAATTAACAATTAAACTAATTTTTGTCTAAAAGGGGAATATTCCAACGAAATATTCCTTATCCCCTTTTTGCACAATTAAGAATTTCTTTTAATTTGCAAAATGCCTTTTATCCTCACCCAAATGAATATTACAAGGAATATTCTTATTCATCCATCATTTAAAAAAGAGATATTTTCACTTAGCTTCTAATGCAAGTTTTAACTTTTAACCTTTTGAACAAGTCACCTTTGACCTGTGTGAGCAGGTCAAAAGTGTGTTTGTTTGAAGCAAATGTGAGTCATTGATTAAATCCTATCATGCATTCTCATCTGTTGATGATAATCCATGATCCATGCCTCTTCTTCCTTTCATCTTTGACCATTGAGTGATCTTTTTTATCTCAACCCTCCATTTATCATTTTCCCTCCTATAAATAAAGCACTATTTTGAGACAAATGGATCCATATTTCAATTATAAATTCATGTTGTTGAATTCACTCATACTCACACTCTCAATTTAATCACTTTTGGCTTAATTTAGTTTATTTTAGTTGCATAATAGCTTAAGACATCTATTAATGGCTTCCATGTATCCATCTTAGTTTGTATATGAATTAGGGTTTTCATCTCTTAGCTTAGAATTATCTTATATTAGCTTAGCAATTGCATAATTAGTTCATTTTTAGCATAAAATCATGTTAACTTAGCTTGCATCATGTTTAATTTAGCATAAACTAGGTTTTCATCCATTTATCACAATGGTTTCATCTATTCTCTTCCAGAGAATCGATTGAAACAGGCTCACTAATCATGGGATTGGAAAAAGGTCATTGTTCCACATCAACCGACACCAATTCCAAAATAGGATAAGTTTCAAATGGGTTAGAGTAGGAATTTAACTATTTTCATAGTTTGTAACTTTCAATTTCTATAAATGCTTAGTTTAACTTTCAATTTGAATGATCTTATTTGTGATTGAGGTGTAGTGGCTAAGTCATGCTTTAATTCATGATGGATCAAGCATAATCGACCCACCTTAACGATCCTTGTCTCAAATTCTAGTGCTAGGAGGGAAAACCATTAATTTAACCATTTTTTAGTTTGATTTCCATTTTGTGCTTATTTTGTAGGATACAACGATGCTCAAATCATAAACAACGATGCACTTTGAAGAATGTCATCATACTATGACATCATTGCAATTTGAAACACTGAAGCTGATTAAATACACCAACATTGATTTAAATCTGGCAACAGTGATTTAATATAGAGGTATCAAAAAAATTAAATGGCGACACTCAAAGTTCAAACAACAATGCCCTCGAATTTCAAATCGTGACACTACAGTGTGTAACAAAACCTGATAAAATCTTGATGCTACCATGCTCTCTATTTTTGCTGAAGAGAGGTGCCCATTCTCACTAGAGTGATGCCTAGTGTTCAAATTGCAACACTATTATGTTCAGCGATGCCCAACCAGTGTAAAAAAATTTATGATTTTTTTTCAACATGTGCTTTAATTTCCTTGATTTATTAGATCACTGATGCACTTGTAACTGTGTTTTTGTTCTTAGACTAACATGTTTTTGTAGGTTGAAAGACATGGAACTAAAGTGAAGAAATATTTCCTATCTTGAAATTCTATGGTTGTAACAAATGTTTAATGCTTTGGGGAAATTATAACCCAACGTTCATGCTTTCTTCTTTATGTTTTAGGACAACTAAATTTCCATTGGGTTTTAAAAACTTACAATCTTGGGACGACCTAGCTTTCAATTTGGCTTAAAATTCATTTTCAAAGCTGGCTAAAATTGAACCCTCATCATTGTTTTTTGGGTTTAAAATGAACACACAAACATGATTAAAATTGAACCCTCATCTCATCATCATTTTAGTTTGGGTTTAAAATTGAACAAGGCAACTTCATATTTCATTTGGTGCTTAAAACAAACTCATCATTGCTTTGAGGGGTTAAAATTTACAATTATTTGTTATGTTTTTTGATTTACAACATTGTTATTGGATGCATATGCAATTCTCTCGCACCACCTGGAAACCTTGAGAAATAGAAACATTCTATAAAACTTTGCAAAATCACCTACACCTTTCAATTTGGATTAAAAAATTGAACCCCCTTGCGAGTATGAGAAAAAGGCATAACATGTGTTCTCTCTTTGTTCATACAAATATAGATGATCAAACTACAGATGTACTTATTTTCTATTGTTTACCTTTAGAGGGCCTTCCTCCCTGCTTCGAAAGGAGGGAATGACCCAAGCAGTAATGAGCTAAAGCCAAGCTCTTCCAAACCATTATATAAATGTGTGGTTGCAATGAAAATTGTGATCAATGGGAAGTAGTACATGATAGCTCTCCCCTAGTATTTTTATGATGTGTAAATCCCTTGTTCTAAGGGTTGGGAGACCTCTTGAGGGAGTTTATCATTGCACCCCTTGATGGGAAAGGTTGTTGATGTCACAAATTGCATCATTTAATCAATTTATTTATCAAACTGGTTGTGTCTCAGAGCAATATGCAATAAGGATAGTTGTCACAGATTCTTTTTGGGGGGTTTTGCACTATAAATAGCGACTTCAAGTATCATTTTTCCTACTTCAGGAGCTTTCAAGAGCTCTCAAGAGTTCTTCAGGAGCTTTCAGGAGCTAAACTGTAGTGACTGATTCCTAAGGTTTAAGTCTATCTTATTTTCTAATTTAAAACTTTGTTGACTTATTTCGGACTTTATTGAACTCAATTTTGACCAATTCATGGAGACAATTAATGATTACTTTTAATTCTTAACCTAAAGCATGGAATCCAATTTAATTCTATTCTTCTTTAAAAGAAGTCTATAATTTAATTGTTGGAATTTAAACACTAATTTAAGAGAAGAAATGAATTGCAAGAAAATGACGATTATTCTAGAAAGCATAAAAACTAATCTCCGTGAATAGATTTTCAATAGACCTCAACTCCATCTTTCCATAAATTCCTAACATTGCTTCAATGAAACTTAACAGATAAACACCAATTTTAACTACTTTGAACAACATCTAAATCTGATTAACTAATTTGAGAAACCTTATAATGATTCTAACAATTCAATATAATGATTCTAACAAATGAATCTAACCATTCTAACAATTTAATCTAACCATAATAAACTGAAACTTTGAAATAAAATCTCGAGCATAAGTAATTATCTAGATTTAACATTTACTAAGACAGAAAATTATTTCAATGATTGAACAATTCAGAATATTTCTACTGCAGGTTTAATACTAAGAAATCAAAAAATAGCATAACTTAACAAAATACCAACATAAGATCATTCCAAAGGTTGAGCAGACTCTGCTCTTCCTCAAGTAAGATCCCTTAACATGGTAAATTGATTAACTTCTTGCTTTCCTTCTCATTGATCAAAAGTAGAATGCAAAACAAATTATTGTTAGTGATTACAAAAAATCTGATTGAAAATTATCTAACTTCTAACTAGAACCGAAACATGGATATTTATAATAATATCCTTATTAGATCCTAACATGGCATTAACTACCAAAACTTATGGCGACCAACTAAATATTACAATAAAACTTAAAACAAAACTGAAGTGGACTAAAGAGGACTATGCCAAAACTATGCCAGATTGGTGTTGGAAGTTAAAGTTTCATAACCGACTATAAAGAAGTTGATTTGGACTTGAGTGACACATCATCCAGTAGGGCCTATCTATGTCATAGTCATTCATCATGATTAAACAAAGAGTTTAACCATATCATCAACTTTTAAGATACCTCGTTCAACACCCTTGAGAAAAGGACAACAATTATGGTAATAAAGATCAATGCAGCATAATTATCTCATCCAAAATTATCATAAAGCAACACATTTAACATAAGCTATTACTTTCAATATATTCACTAATTTATCTAAACATAAAGTAAAATAAGAAAATATGTTAATCTATTGTCTACCACCAGTCATGTTAATTAACAATAACAAAAAGTCTTTTTAAACATAAAATGCTTTAAATGAAAGTTTTCAAATCTCCCATCATTTCTCCCCTACTTGCTTCAGACCATTTCCTCATGGTTCTTCATCCAGAACTATGGTGTTCTCTTTTTCTTTGTTCAGTGCCTCCATTCAAATGTAGTAGTCAAATACACCTTCCCTGTATTGCTCTGGTAATATGGTATTTAGTGCATAGCCATACTTTTGCCTCAGCTTTTCAAACCATGGCATCATCACTCTAGCTGGTATATTTGTTATTTCCTTGAGCTTTGGTGTTGGCATAATAATGATTAGCATTCTGAATCTCATGCCAACCTAGAATTCCTTCTGCTGTTGGATTAAGGTGATAACATGCCTGAATCTGACTAAACTCCAACTGATATTATTTGGACTTATTGGTTCCCTCCTAACTATTTTCTGGAATGAGATGGTACCTTTCCTCATAGGACTGTAGTGCTAATGGGGGGAGTGTTGCTTCAACATTCTGGAATGCGACAATACTATCAAACAAGTTTGAGACATAGAGGGGATTAACTTGATTTAGCCTTACCACTGATCTTACAGCCTTGATATATTTTTCAGCATGAGGAATTTTGGGTCTCATTGGTAACCCATATTTTCTCTAAGCCTCCTTGTATTTATCCATTCTATTTGACCAATCCACCCGATTTTTCATTAAAGCAAAAAATGATCTAATCTAAAGCTCACCAACATAAATATTCAACATTGAGTCATCATTGTCTCCCATTAAAAATCCATGTTGGTAGAACTCACTCATTAAATTCCAAATGTTAGGGTGGCTATAAAAGTAATCATTCAGAAAATCATGATCCTCTTGGTAATCCAGGCTTCTTCCCAAGACTAACTGATTTAGTTTCCATTTAAAAACTTCTCTCTGAGAAACAAAGAATACATTCTAGCTGGTCTTCTCATGGAAAGCATTGCAAAATTTATTTATGCCACTTGCTCAAGTCTCCTCTTAATCTCATTCTTTTCTTTTTCTAAATTATGTATTTGCTCTTTTAATACTATTTTTTCTTCCTTATATTTCAAAGCCACCAATGAGAGGTATCTAGGCTGAACTGGAGTAGGCTGAATTGGAGTAGGCTGAACTAGAGTAATGGGAGGAATATCAGGGATAATGGAAGGCAAAGCAAGGTTTCCCAGAGGAGCTATGGAAGTAGAGGCTTCTTGCGCATAATTCCTCAACACTTGCTAGTGCTTGCACACTGGCTTGCTACAGGGCATCCTTTGCTTTACTTAACTTTTCTCTAAACCTTGTTTCATTTTGTTCAACTTTCTTTTCCATTTCTTAATTTTTGTTGACAAACTGTCGCAATTATTCTTCCTTTCTTCTTAATTTCTCCTTAAGGAATTGTATATTTTTCCTTTCTTGTTCTAATTTAGCCTGTAAACGGGACATTTTCATTGTCCTTAGTAATTCCTCAATCTCTAATTCCTCTTCATTAAATTCTTCATGGGGTCCTTTAATTAATGGCTCTTTCCCTTTTCTTTTCTCATATTGTGGAGAAGGTGTGGGGGTTCTCACAGTCAATTCTTGTTCAAATTCTTTAGAGGCCTCTTGCTTTTCAGACTATGTGTCCAAATCTTCAACAAAGTCGTGGACTTCAAAAATAGGGTTTTCTTTAGGAGTCGGTAGTGGGCCTTTAGGGGGACTTTGAGGTATCTTAGGAGATTGTACATGGGTATGGGTATCTTCATGCTCAAGAGATTTTATAGGGGTATGGGTTTCTTCTTGTCTTGTAACAGCTTCTTTTGGGCTTCCTAAAACAGGGGTTTGAACTAAAGGTGTCTTTTTAGGGATGGACACTATGGTCTCAATTTGGCTAGGGATTCCTACATGTACTTCTTGCCTCCTCTTTTTGGAACTAGTATGGCCTACCCTAGTGAATTCTTGTGATTTTCTCTTCCCCTTTTTCTTAGAATACTCCCCTTTCTCAATTCTTGATTTTTTAGTTGCAAGTCCCCTTGTAGGTTTCCCTTTTGGCTTTTCTACAGGTGCTGACAAAAACTCAAACCAGCCTTGTTTCCTAGATTCTTTCTTTAGAAAATGGTATTTAATTATCAAGTGAATCAACCCTTGGTATTTTATAGAAGATTCCCCCTAGCTTTGAATCTCAAAATCATGGAAGAAATTTGTTGAAACAAGAACACTGGAAAATTTATCCTAGCAGAAGGTTGTGTCTGATCATACCTCAAATGTATTAATAGGTGCATTCCTCGACACAACATCGTGCCATACTTTCCTTCCCAGGTGAAGAAATTCATGAGCCACGTTATAGCATTTCACCAAGGCTCGTCCAAACTATTACGAGCTATGTCGCACTGGTCTCCTTTATGCACTTGAATTTCTGGCCTTCTTTCTAGCTCCTGGTGAAATGCAGCCACTGATTTCTCAAATTTAACCTGACCTTTATTAGCCAGTTTTCCCTCAGTTGGGATTCTAGAAATTTCACTTATAATTTCTAGGGTGACTTCAATTACCTCTCCCCTTACTCTGGTGACATTCACATTGAAGTTTCTCACAAATTCTTCAACCATTTCTTGCTGGAAACCTTCATACTGCATTACAAAATTCAGCCACCCAGCTTCTTCCAACAATCTTTTGGTTTTTGAGTCAAGATTGAAATTCTTTGGCTCAACATTTCTCTTGTTCCCCATTTTTCTCTGTCAACAATGGTGGATCTCTACAATGGCGGAATTTCACTAGCGAACTCAACTGGCAGACTGAATTACTTACTAAAATTGTGGAATGATTTTTTTTGATTTGGGAGCAGCCAATTTTGAAAATGCAATGACGTGCTATTACTTCTACATTCATTGCCTTTATTGCTCTAGATGATTTGCACACCAAAATTTGAAGTTTGCAATTCAATTCGTAAGGTTGGCGATGTCCTTCACACATGTCAACATGTACTTGGGAGGATTTTGAAAAGACATGCAAATCATGAAAAGATCTATTGATCATTGACTGACACCATCCAATGTCACATAATTCCTCACATCAACCATTCATCGCTTTTTGAAATGATTAAAAGTCATTTATTACCATTATTAATTAACATTGTGGTGGAGATGTCTAGATTCATAAATATTTACCTATTTTAAATTAGCGTAACTACCTTAGTAAATAAAATTCAAAAAATAATATTTACATTAAATGTACACCTTAATTTATTTCGATCCTTTGATGTCTTTAGGAGCCTTCAGGAGTTCATGAGGAGTCTTCAAGAGCTCTCAGGAGCTTTGGAACTTTAGAAGTCTTCAAGAGATTTTGAGTAAAATGGAGTCTTCAGAGTCTTCATTCTTTAGGATCTTCAGGAGCTTTGTGGAGCTTGTCAGGGGCCTTCAAGAGCTTTCAAAAGTTAACTTAGATAGACCGCCATTTCTAGTTTCTAGTCATCATTTTTTTTTTTTCGAAAGCAAACCGCCATTTGTTGGTTTTCAATTTGCTTCCTTTTTTCTCAAGGTAAACTGCAATTTGTTGGTTTTCAATTTACCCTGTTTATTCATGCCTTCTTCAAAGTTTTTAAAGACCTTCCCTCATGGAAGAAATATCTTCCATGAGAAAATGTTCAATTCTGTGTTGTAGATCATCTAAAAATTCTTCCTTTGATGTAGGCTTATGATATTTTTTTAGATGATGACCATTCACAAGCATAACCCTCTTTTCTCCATCAATTGGGATTAATTGGACAACTCCATTTTCATATATGTGATCTATCTCATAGGGTCCCAACCATCTTGTATGGAACTTTCCCTTAAACTCTTCAAATCTGGAGGCAAATAACAATGCCCAATCTCCTGCTTTAAACTGTCTGAACACAATATGTTTATCATGCCATTCCTTCCTTTTCTTTTAAATCACTTTTGTATGCTGAAGTGCCTCCATTCTCATTTCATCAATCCTATTAAGCTACAAAATTCTACTTTTCTTTGCTTTTGGTAGATCAATCCCAATTTCCATTGTAGTTTTTAGTGTTCTTAATTCAAACTCAATTGGCATAACTGGTTTCTTTCCATACACTAGTTCATAAGGAGAGAATCTAGTTGTTGTCTTCCATGTGGTATTATATGCCCATACTGCCTCATCTAACCTCTCTGCCCAGTCTATTTTCCTCAGAGAAATAGTTTTTGTCAAAATGTTCTCCAGCTCTCGGTTAGTGACTTCAACTTGTCCATTTCCCTGTGGGTGATATGGCAAATATTTTCTATGGGTCATTTGGTACCTTTGCAGAAAGGCTTCCATCATTGTTGATAAAAACTATGGCCCTTGATATAAGACAATCTCTCTCGGTGCACCAAATCATTGAAGGATTTGTTTATACAAGAAATCAGCAACTCTATCTTCTCTTGTTGTTGGTAATACTTTTACTTCAGCCCATTTGGTTGCATAATCAATAAAAACAAGTATATAATGTTGGCCTTTTGAAGGTGGATCAACAGGTCCCAAAAAATCTATTCCCTATTTTCAAATGGTTCTAGAACTATTTGCGGATGATATGGCATCTCCATTGTTGGGGTGGGTCTTCCCATCCTCTAGCATTCATTGTAATGCTTTACAAAGAATGAGACATCATTTGTCATTGATGGCCAAAAATAGCCAGCTCTCAAGATCTTATGAACCGTCCTTACCACCGAATAGTGTCCTCCTTTAGGCTCATGATGATAGGAATATACCACATCATAAACATCCAACTCAGCTACACATCTATGCAAAACATGATTAGGGCATAATTGAAATAAAAGACCATTAATCCATTGAAATCTGGAACTTTCACGAATTAATCTCTTTTTTTTGTTTTTGACTGAAGTGACTTGGGCACTTCCCTGTTACTAGATAATTTTTCAGATCAGCAAACCATGGTGGATGAATTGATATTGCAAATAAATGATCATCTGGAAACTTGTCATCCACTGGTTCCTAATCATCCTGTAGTATAATTTTGGAAAGAAATTCAACAACAACATTATCTTTCCCAGGCTTATCTATGATAGTAACATCAAATTCCTGCAACAATAGTAACCATCTAATGATACATCCACCTACTACAGCCTTGTTCATTAAATATCTAATTGCAGCATGGTCTGTATGTACATAAACTTTGTAGCCTATAATATAATGCCTGAATTTGTTTATTGCATATACTATAGCTAAAAATTCCTTTTCTGTTGTATAATTTCTTTCTGCAGGATTTAAATTTTGACTAACATAATAAATTGCATGCATGGCATCATTGTCATCCTTATGTCCTAAAACTTCTCCAATAGCAAGATTGGATGCATCAACATGAATGTGGAATGGTTCTCCCCAAAAAGGTCATTATTATGATTGGAGAAGTTGTTAAAGCTATTTTGATTGTCTCAAAGGATTTTTGACAATCTTCAATCCATACAAACTCCTCTTCTTTCTTGAGCAGGGTAAACAGTGGTGATGCTATTTTGCTAAATCCTTCTATAAATCTTCTATAATACCCAGCATGACCAAGAAAACTTCAAACTCCTGTTTGGTTCTTAGGGATTTCAATGTTCTGTATGATCTCAACTTTCTTGGGATCAACCTTTATCCCCTCTTTTGATATGCGATGTCCCAGAACAATGCCCTCTGTCATCATAATGGAAATTTTTTCATGGTTGAGTGATAATCTATGATCCTTACATCATTGTAAGAGCTTTTCTAAACTTTGAAGTGCTTCATCAAATGTTTTGGCATGGACTATAAAATCATCCATATAAATTTCAACACAAGAAGTGGTGAATTCTGTAAAAATGGCTAGCACTTCTCTTTGGAATGTGGCAAGTACATTACATAGTCCAAATGGTAAGACCGTACATGTGTATGTGCCCCAAGGAAAAGTAAAGGTATTTTTGTCTTGGTCTTCAGGGGCTACTTGGATCTGGTTATATCCACTGAAGCCATCAAGAAAAGATAAGTAGTTGATGCCTGCTAGGTTGTCTAGTACTTGGTCTATGAATGGCAATGGGAAATGGTCTTTCTTTGTGGCCTTATTCAGTTCTCAATAATCTATGCACACACGTCATTTACCATTATTCTTTGGAACAATAACCAGTGGAGAAACCCACTGACTATTAGAGATTGGGTATATGAACCCTACTTTGAGTAGCTTCTCTATTTCTATTTGTACAATGTCATGAAGAACAGGATTTATATGCCTTTGTCCTTGTCTGATTGGTCTTACATCTTCTGTATAAATGTGATGACTACAGATGGAAGGATGGATTACTCTCATATCCATATACTCCCAAGCAAACACTTTAGTTTGTTTTTCTAAAGTTTCTTTCAATTACTTTTCTTGCATTGGGGATAAAGATGAATTTATATTGAGAGGTTAATCTCCTACTTTTGTAATCTCTTTGGTGTCCGTTTTGGAATCTATTGATTTCTCAACAAGAGTATTCAGAGGACAAGGATGTTGTCCATGTAATGTTGTTTGGCATTTTTCTTTTTCATTTTTGGAAGTTAACTCTTGTTCATAGCATTCTTGAATATTTTCACTGATAGTAACCATGGCTAACTCCACAATACCATCACCTTTTGACTCTAGATCTTCATCCACCCAAAGTTGAGTGTTTGGTTGAATTGTCGGTTGTGTTGGTGGGTAAAGTGATCATTCTTTTTTTTTACCATTTGATATGATCATGCTTCCAGATGTACAATCAATTGAAGCAGTAGCAGTAGCCAACTATGGTCTACCTAAGATGATTGGATATCCAGAATCTTTCTTTCTGGTTTTCAAGACCAAAAAGTCAACTGGATAATCCCATGTGTCTATGGTAACCATGATTTCTTCTATTATACCCTCTGGTTTTGTAGTAGACTGGTCAGCTAACTATATAATGGTTGTTGTTGATTGAATATTTGTCATCCCAAGCATCTATATTGTGTCAGATGTGATAACATTAATGGCGGCTCCTAAATCAATTAGAACATTTGATATTTCAATTCCATTAATGCTTAGTGTTATTACAGGGCTACTAGGATCATTGTATTTTTGTGGAAGTAGTCTTCCTGATAACACATTAGTAATTTTTGTCCCTACTTGAATTGTTGAAGGGAGTTTCTTCCTTCCTAGAGTTTTCATGCAAAAGGATTTAGCTAACTGGTTTATCTATGGTATATCTTTGATTTCCTATAACAGTGGTATCTCTATGTTAATCTTTTTCAACTCCCTAAGAAGTTGAGAGTTGACAATGTTCACGACATTAGGTAGAGAGATTTCAAGAGTGATTTTGTCTTCCTTAAGTCTCTCAGGGTATGGAGCTTGATTGACAGTTGGTTCCTCCTCCAAGGTTTGTTTTTTAGTTGAATGTTAAGTTTCTTCCCCTCTTTCTGAAGTTTTCTCAGGTGGTGCAGTTTGCACAGTTCAATTTCTTAGCTGTATGTTATTAGCATCAATAAAATTTACATTAGGGTGATTTGCATCATTGTGTGTGTTTCTTGGATTGGCAACCAGTTGAGCTAGCATTTTTGGTTGGTTCACCTAATCATTGGGAGGATTAGGGGCATTGAGTGTTGGAGGAATTTTCCCCCAGGGGTGTTTTTGTCCCTGATTTTTCCATGGTTGGAATTGGTTTTAATTTTGTTGCCATGAGGACTGATTGGCTTGCCACTATGGTTGTTGGTTGGCCTACCATTCTGGTTGACCCCAATAAGTAGGTGGTTGATATTGAGGGGTCCATTGGTTTTGGTTTGGCCAAGGGTTTTGATTCCAGTTTGATGTGGAACCATATTGTCTCTGATTAGAATTATACCCTAAAATTTGAGGCCTTTGCCAATTTTGAGGCCTTTTCCCAACATAATTCAGCTCCTCTTCAACTACTTGTGGTTTCTTGAGATTGATTTTTATACCATTAAGTAGATTACGGGAACATGTTGAGTGTGGTTTTTCACAGATCTCAAAGATATCAACTTGATTTAATGGACATTCCCTCAAGAGATGTTTTCCCCTAAATTTTGAGCAATAAATTGACAATGGTTCAGTGCTCTTTTTGTCTTCTTGCATGCTGAGATGTAGAAGTAGACCAGTCTTCATGTTTGCTAATTCTTCCATGACCTCTGATACATCAATGGTATGTGCCTTGTTTCACCTAGAGTTTCGAGTCCCCACTCTAGTTTGAGAGTAGTTTCTACAGATCTCCACAATGTCATCTAAGGAAAGCTTGTTAATGTCTCCCTTTCCCATTAGATTCAAGGAATCCCTATAAGGAAAGCTAAGGTGTGGAAACAACTCTCCTAATGTAAAAACCTTAGGGAAGAATGCAGAGGTGCTTTTAAATTTTCAATTACAGTCCAATTAAGATGCACTTGAAAGAGATAACAGAAACATAGAAATAAACATACACAGATGAACACCAGATTTACGTGGAAAAACCCTTGCGGGAGGGAAACCCAACACACCAAGAAAAACCCCTTTGTATTATAGTAAAAAAATTACATACAGAGTATGGGCTTCACTCTCTGATGTCAATTTATAATAGCATAAATCCTTGATCAACCTTGTACAGAACATTCAAGTTACAATGCTCTCATAATTGAATTCTTACTAATCACACATCGAACTGTTTATCCAACCATTCATCACACTATTGATCAAACTGAACATCATCTGCAATTTCAGAGTATATCCATGTCATCCCTATTTGTTGAACTTCCTCACAGAATGACCAGAACATACTAACTTCCAACGGTTCCCATTCAACTTCTCTGATTGGTCGAAGACTCACCACGTAGGATAGTCATCACTCGGTGAAAGGTGTTCAAAATGTATTCACATGCCAGTGAGACAGTAATCGTGTCTCCCCGATGCCATGAGACCTAATTGTAGTTATCACCAAGAGTCTCCACCATCGGCAAGACATTATACTGAGTTCACAAGCTATCGCTTAGACTTCCCCTTGTCCCCAAGACATCATACCAATATCCATCACATGTAGCACTATCACTAAGACAATTGCTAGTCGGTGAGAGATCATACTGATGTTCAAAATTCACTTAGAAATTAGCATTCCCTTCGGTGAGACTATCGCTATTTGCTAAGAGATCATACCGAGCCCTTCAAGTCATACCAAAGGAAACACTCATCAGCAAGACTTAGGCTATCGCTAAGAGGTAATACCGAAGTCTTCAAGTCACCTCGAGATCATCCTTCGCTAGGAGTCATACCGATAACATCCCACGACATCAGTGAGACAAAAATCTATTGCCAAGAGTTCTTATTGAACCCTTATGTGTTACTTTGATGACTCCTAGTGTATAACCATTTGGCGAGACATCTCTTGTTGGTAATACTTCATAACGAACATTCATATCTTTCCCTGATAACTATTGTCACCACAAGTCTCCCCGATAACCATTAGAGATCTACCCATTGGCTAGACCAACCCACTCAGTAGAGGGTTACACCGAACACCACAAGTCACAACGATAGCTCCAGTTGGCAAGACATCAACAAGGTCTCGGTGACCTGAACATTTCACAAGGTTTCACAGCTGCTAGTTGGCTAGACAATAAGGATGTCACACTGACTTGGCTCTTTCAGAGGTTTCAACCTGTGAGATTGAGGCACATTATTCCAACAATCTCCCACTTGATGAAGATCACATAGGCACCTTCGGAGCACAACAAAACTACTAAAAATCATGGTCACTAAGGCCCATCGAATTGGCACACCACCTGAACTTGTCTATGCTCACTGGCTTTGTCAATGCATCTGCAACATTCTCTAGAGTATCCACCTTTTCTAAAAGGACCTTTCCATCCTCCACCATATCTCGTACAAAATGATACTGTACATCAATATGTTTCATCCTGGCATGGAAAGTAGGATTCTTTTCCAAACAAATAGCACTCTGACTGTCATAGTAAATTGTTATTTTCCCTGCATCAAAACCAATGTTAGAACACAAACGTTTTAAGCAGATTGCTTCTTTACAGGCATGTGTTGCTGCCATGTATTTTGCCTCTGTAGTGGACAAAGCGACTACAACCTGCCGCTTACTCATCGAGCTCGCTGCACCACCATTCATCATGAAGATATATCCACTGGTGGATCTCCTGCTATCTATGTCCCTTGCCCAATTAGAATCCACATAGCCTCAAATGCCGAGAGTCCTCTGTGATTCAACCAAATTTCCATGGTAACATAATGCATATTCTGAAGTGCCCTTCAGATATCTAAACACTCTCTTTACAGCATCCCAATGTGTCCTTCTAGGATTAGCCATAAATCGACTAAGTACTCCCATTGCTTGGAAAATTTATGGCCTTGTACAAACCATTGCATACATAAGACTGCCAACCGCACTAGCATAAGGCACACTAGTCATGTCCTCCATCTTAGTAGGAGATTTTTGACAATCTTCAATAGATAGCTTCGGTCCCTGCAAAACTGGATCAACTAGTTGCTTGCAATCAGTCATACAAAATCTCTCTAGAATAGTCTTAATATACTTACTCTGACTAAGCCAAAGTTTTCTACCCTTCCTGTCTCTGGTTATTTCCATTCCTAGAATATACCTAGCTATACCAAGATCTTTCATTTCGAACTTTGCAAACAACTAAGACTTAAGATCAGAAATCATTAACTTACTATTGCCTATGAACAACATATCATGAACATAGAGAGCAATAATAAGAAATCAATCACCTTCAGCTTTGTAATACACACAATGATCAGATTCTGATCTTACAAATCCTAATGACAAAACAAAAGTGTCAAACTTCTGGTACCACATTCTAGGAGATTGCTTTAATCCATATAGAGATTTTTTCAACTTGCAAACCAATTTTTCTTTACCTTTCTCCACAAAGTGCTCAGGATGGGACATATAAATTTCTTCTTCAAGATCACCATGAAGAAATGTTGTCTTCACATCCATCTGTTCAACCTCTAAGTCATACGCTGCTGCAAGTGACAAGAGAAATATGATAGATGTCAGCTTAGCTACAGGAGAAAAACTTTCTCCATAATCAATTCCCTCTACCTGGGAATAACCCTTCGCAACCAACCTCACCTTATACTTTTCCACACTGCCATCCAGACCTATTTTCTTTTTAAATACCCATTTACAACCAACAACTTTTCTGCCTTCAGGAAAGGGCACCAAACTCCAAGTATCATTCTTTTCTAATGATGTCATTTCTTCATTCATGGCTTCCAACCAAGAGTTTGAATCAGACATCCTAAATGCCTCTTTCACAGTCCTAGGCTCATCAGTGCTAGAAATTAAAGCATAGGCACAAGTAGAATCTATCAAAGAGACCCCATACCTATCAGGTTGCTTTCTTTCACGAGTTGACCTCCTCACTTGTTGAGGCTGAGGTTGTTCTTCTTCTTTAGAACTCTCAGAACTACTTGAGCTCTCCTCAGTTTCAGGTACATTTTGAATTTTGAATTCCTCTTTCTCTGGTGTCGGAGGAACTTCAACTACATCCTTTTTGTTTTCAAATTTTGTCTGACTGTAGATCCAAGGTACAAGGCTTCAACTCATGAAAGATAACACTTCTACTATATAGAACCTTCTCTGTATTAGGATTCCAAAGCTTGTATCCTTTTATGCCAGCACTATAGCCAATAAAAATACATTTAATATCCTTGTTCTTCAATTTAGATCTTTTCTCATACGACACATGTGCATATGCCTCACAGCCAAAAACATGAATTTGTCTTAGAGAGGGCTTCTTACCAGACCATCCTTCCAAAGGTGTTTTCTCAACAAGAGCAGAATTTGGAGAACAGTTTATCAAGTAACATGTTGTAGCAACTGCCTCAGCCCATAACTTCTCCTCCAAGCCAACGCTACTCAGCATACTTCGTGCCCTTTCCATCACTGTCCTATTGAACCTTTCTGTAACTCCATTTTGTTGCAGAGTATAAGGTGTAGTTTTATGTCTTTTAATCCCATGATCTTTACAATACCTCTCAAAATCATCAGAACAAAATTCACCACCATTATCAGTCCTTAAACATTTTATTTTTCTTCCAGTCTGATTTTCTACAAGGTTTTTAAATTCCTTAAACTAACCGAACACTTCCAATTTACTTTTCAAAAAATAAACAAATGCTCTTCTTGAATAATCATCAATGAATGATACATAGTACCTTGAATTAGACAAAGAAGGAACATTCATTGGACCAAAAACATTAGAATGTATATAATCAAGCAAACTAGAAGATTTGTGAGGACTGGAATAAAATGAAACACGGTGTTGTTTTCCATATATACAATGATCACAAAACTCGAATTCGAGGTTACAATCATCAAGCCCTTCAACCAGGTTTTTATTCTTCAAGGTTTTTAAACCTTTCTCTCCAATGTGGCCTAGCCTATGATGCCAGAACATAGTCTTTTCTGCTGGAAGTTTGACTTCCATAGAGTTTACACCATCAGGAACTTTTTCCTCTTTTCATCTATGAGTAGCTTTTTGTGACTTCACAGAGACACTATTGCATTGTATAGCATGTGCATCCAGCTTACACAAGGTACCAATTCGGGCACCCCTCTCTAGCACCATTGAGCCTCTAGTCATCTTGCAGCCATTTTTAGAGAATGTGACTTGCATTCCAATATAATTTAGCTTACTAACAGAAAGTAGATTTCAAGCCAGACCTAGTATATGCATAAAATCATTGATTCCCTTCACTCTTCCATCAAGGAATTCAATTCTGACTCTTCCATGGCCAACTATTTCCAATGATGAATCACTTGCCAAACACACCTTTCCACCATCATATTTTTCATACTTCGTGAACTAGTCTCTATGAGATGTCATGTGGAAAGATGCTCTAGAATCAATCAGCTAGACATCATCTGATGCTTGAGTAGCCAAGGCTGCAATGAAGGCATCTGCATCACTCTGAGAAGAATCATTGTTAGAAGAATTCTTCTTCTTATTTTTTTCCTCTTTGCAATCCTTTCAGACATGACTAGGTTGCCCACAATTCCAGTACTTCACCTTGAACTTCTTGCCAAGAGACTTTGATCTCCCCTCTGATTTGGATTTGGACTTCTTGTCCTTCTTCTTGCCTTTCTCTCTCAATCTACCTCTAACAGCAAGAGCCTCCTTCACCATCTCAGAAGATTTCCTTCTCATTTCTTCTGATAACAAAGAAGCAACAACATCTTCCATCTTGAAAGTGGATGTCGTACTCCGAATAGCCATCACTAGGTGATCCCAAGAATCTAGAAAAAAACATAATAATAGCATACAACGATCTTCTTCATCAATCTTCACACCCACAGATGTTAACTGTGTAATCGGCATGTTGAATGCGTTCAAATGATCAACAATGGACCCTCCTTCCTACATTCTCAAAGAGTACAACTTCTTCCTCAAGAATAATTTATTCACCAAGGACTTGCCCTAATAAATAGCTGCTAGTATTTTTCATAAGGAAGATGGAGTCTTTTCCTCATGAACATTCAGAAGAACAGAGTCTGCTAAACAGAGCCTTATCAGCCCCTTAGATTTTTTATTTGCAAGGTCCCAATCCTCTTGCTTCATGCCTATAGGCTTCATTGCAGACACAACAATCCAAAGATCATGATCAACCAATAGATCTTCCATTTTAAGTTTCCACAACTCAAAATTGCTGCCATTGAATTTCTCAATTTCAATCTTTCTTGACGTGCTTGCCATCTTAACCTGTAATTCGAATTACCAAAATTTCTACAAGACTCCCACTGAAAAGAATTGACACAAAAAACCCAGCATACCCACAAGGATAACACAACTAGCCAGGCTCTGATACCACTTGTAAGGAAAGCTAAGGTGCGGAAACAACTCTCCTAATGTCAAAACCTCGGTGAAGAATGTAGAGGTGCTTTTAAATTTTCAATTACAGTCCAATTAAGATACACTTGAAAGAGATAACAGAAACATAGAAATAAACATACACAGATGAACACCAGATTTACGTGGGAAAATCATTATGGGAGAAAAACCCACCACACCAAGAAAAACCCCTTTGTATTATAGTAAAAAAATTACATACAGAGTACGGGCTTCACTCTCTGATGTCAATTTACAGCAGCATACACAATGATCAACCTTGTATAGAACATTCAAGTTACAATGCTCTTAGAATTGAATTCTTACTGATCACACATCAAACTATTTATCCAACCATTCATCACACTGTTGATCGAACCGAACATCATCTGCAATTCCAGAGTATATCCATGTCATCCTTGTCTGTTGAACTTCCTCATAGAACGACCACAATAGACTAACTTCCAATGGTTCCCATTCGGCTTCTCTAATTGGTCGAAGACTCACCACGTAGGATAGTCATCACTCGGTCAAAGGCATTCAAAATGTATTCGCATGGCGGTGAGACACTAATCGTGTCTCCTCGATGCCACAAGACCCGATTGTAGTTATCACCAAGAGTCTTCACCATCAACAAGACGTTATACTGAGTTCACAAGCTATCGCTCATACTTCCCCTTGTTGCCAAGACATCATACCGATATTCGTCACATGTAGTGCTATCGCCAAGACAATCACTAGTTGGTGAGAGATCATACCGATGTTCAAAAGTAACTTAGACATTAGCATTCCCTTCGGTGAGACTATCGCTATTTTCCAAGAGATCATACCGAGCCCTTCAAGTCATACCGAAGGAAACACTCATTGGCAAGACTTAGGCTATCGCTGAGAGGTAATAGCAAAGTCTTCAAGTCACCCCGAGATCATCCTTCGCTAGGAGTCATACCAAAAAATCCCCACAACATCGGTGAGACAAACATCTATCACCAAGAGTTCTTACCGAACCCTTATGTGTTACTTTTATGACTCTTAGTGTATAACCATTCGGCGAGACATCTCTTGTCGGTAAGACTTCATAATGAATGTTCATATCTTCCTCGATAACTGCTATCACCACAAGTCTCCTTGATAACCATTAGAGATCTACCTGTCAGCTAGACCAACCCACTCGATAGAGGGTTACACCGAACACCACAAGTCACAGCGATAGCTCCAGTTGGCAAGACATCAACAAGGTCTCGACAATCTGAACATTTCACAAGGTTTCATAGCTGCTAGTCGGCTAGACAATAAGGATGTCACACTGACTTGGCTCTTTCAGAGGTTTCAATCTGTGAGATTGAGGCACATTATTCCAACACTCCCTTGACTCATCATCAAACCCTCTTAAGAAAATTGTTTTTCTAATTTCATTATCTAGCCCATTAGTGCACCTCTGATGCGCAAATTGCAACCTATCTGCTTAGTCTTCTAGAATTTTATCCTCCAATTGCCTCATGCGAAAAAATTCCTCCTTATCTCGTACTCGATAGTAATCTTAGTATTTGTCCAAGAATTTGGTTTCCATTAGCTACCATGTTCTAATTGTTCTTGATCCTAAACCCATAAACCACCTCAAGGTTGATTCTTTCAAAGTAGAAGGAAACAACTTCAACTTATGATTATCAGTTGCATAATCATAGGTTTGGCATAAGATTTTGAATTCAAATAGGAATTGATCAGGGTCTTCTGAAGTCTTTCCTCTAAAGGTAGGTAGAACCGAGGGTGAAATGTTTTCCATAGGGGGTTCATCAAGTTGTCTTTCAAGATTGATAGGATTTGAAAAGGTTTTGTTTGTTGGGGGACGTACTGGTTGGTCACCCATTTCTTCTCCTAGAAATGGATTTTTATTTTCTTCTTGATTCTCAATTAGATGTTCTTGATTATTATCCTTTTTTTCAATCTGGTATTGTTGAATGTCATGTTCCTGATCAAAATCAATAACTCTTCAAAAATCAACATTTCATGGAAGAAACCTTCCTCGATGGTCTTTGTTTCGTCTCATCCACAATTTAGATCTCTCTCCCCTATCGACACTAAGGCTTCACACTAAACAGCCAAATATTTTGATTAATCATTGATAATGACACCAAAAATAATGGAAAAGGTCGTTGATGTCACAACTTTCATCATTTAATCAATTTATTTATCGAACCGAGTGTGTCTTAGAGCAATATGTGATAAGGATAGTTGTCACAGATTCTTTTTGGGGGGTTTTACATTGTAAACAATGACTTTAGGTATCATTTTTCCTTACTTCAGGAGCTTTTAGGAGCTCTTGAGAGCTCTTCAAGAGCTTTCAGGAGCTAAACTGTAGCGACTGATTCCTAAGGTTTAAGTCTATCTTATTTTCTAATTAAAAATTTTGTTGACTTATTTATGACTTTATTGAACTCAATTTTGACCAATTAATTGAGACAATTAATGATTAATTTTAATTCTTAACCTAAAAAATGGAATCCAATTTAATTCTATTTTTCTTTAAAAGAAGTCCATAATTTAATTGTTGGAATTTAAACACTAATTTAAGAGCAGAAATGAATTGTAGGAAAATGACGATTATTATAGAAAGCATAAAAAATAATCTCCATGAACAGATTTTCAACAAACCTCATCTCCATCTTTCCATAAATTCCTAACATTTCTTCAATGAAAATTAATAGATAAACACCAAGTTTAACTACTTCGAACATCATCTAAATCCGATTAACTAATCTGAGAAACCTTATAACGATTCTAACAATTCAATATAATGATTCTAACAATTGAATCTAACCATTCTAACAATTTAATCTAACCATAATAAACTGAAACTTTGAAAGACAATCTCGAGCATAAGTAATTATCTACATTTAAGATTTACTAAGACAGAAAATTATTTCAATGATTGAACAATTCATAATTAATTTCTATTGCAGGTTTAATACTAAGAAATAATAAAATAGCATAACCTAACAAAATACCAACATAAGATAATTCCAATGGTTGAGCGGGCCCTGCTCTTCCTCATGTAAGATCCCTTAACACAGTAAATTGATTAACTTCTTGCTTTCCTTCTCATTGATCAAAAGTAGAATGCAGAACAAAGTATTGTTGGTGATTATAGAAAATCTGATTGAAAATTATCTAACTACTAACTAGAACCAAAACATGGATATTTATAATAATATCCTTATTAGATCCTAACATGGCGTTAACTTTCAAAACTTATGGCGACCAACTAAAGATTACAATAAAACTTAAAACAGAGTTGAAGTGGACTAAAGAGGACTATGCCAAATTGGCACTGAAAGTTAAAGTTCCATAACCAACTATAAAGAAGTCGATTTGGAATTGAGTGACACATCATCCAACATGGCCTATCTATGGCTTAGTCATTCATCATGTTTAAACAAAGAGTTTAACCATATCATCAACCTTTAAGATACCCTGTTCAACACCCTTGAGAAAAGGACAACAATTATGGTAATAAAGATCAATGCAGCATAATTATATCATCCAAAATTATCATAAAGCAATGCATTTAACATAAGCTATTACTTTCAATATATTCACTAATTTAGCTAAACATAAAGTAAAATAAGAAAATATGTTAATCTATTGTCTACTGCTGGTCATATTAATTAACAATAACAACATGTCTTTTTAAACATAAAATGCTTTAAATGAAAGTATTTCAAATCTCCCATCACCCCTAAACTAGAAGCCCTTATTACGAACCCTTGTTTAGAAGCCAAAAATCCTTAATATTTTTTAGTGCAAGAACAGTCATTTTGAAGCCACCCCACATTCTTACTATTCAATTGTAGAAACAAAAAAAAATCCTTTTGATCTCTGGATTTTAAGGATTTTGAGATTTTGTGGTCCTGAGAAGTTTGTGCCATGGAGGGGAGCTAATGTCACCAAATCTCTAACTATTCACATTTTTTAGTGTTTGGAGAAATCCAAGTGGGGACTCAACAAATATAGCCATTTCAAACCTAGGGTTGTAATGATTGTGAGTCATTTTAATACTTTGCTTGGTTCCAAAATGATGCAAAACAAACATTCACTATCTTCCTCAAAATTTCAAACACTTTGGCCTAAATATGGGTACCTCATTAAAAATCCTTGATATTGCTGCTTGTCCTAAGAATTCTAACCTTAGAGATTTCTAAATATTTTGACTTATATCAAAATCCATATTTTCCAAAGATAACATAGGAAATTATGGCTTCAATCTCATGATTCTCAAAAAAGGACATTGTGAAAGTTGTGGTGTTTTTGACATAAACATCTAGTTTGAAAACCTAATCAACCTCATTAGCACTTTGAGAAGCTTCACTTTTGAAACAAAAGAAACAAATACCCAGTGGAGAAACACAACATCCTTTTTAAATGAAGAAGAGGAACAAGCTGATATTGAGGATGGAAGGCCCATATTACCACCACCCGTGTGGTAATAAATATCTTCCTTTCTTCCATAAACATGAATTTTTTCTACATGATCTCACATAAAGTTATGATCCCTAAAGGAAGTTCTACAAGTCATCATTTTAGACTAAGTCATATCATTCCAAAAGCTCTTAAGAAACATCTTTTAACACTTCACAAGAATAGAGACAAGTTGGTACCAAAATTTTTTAGAGACATTTCAAGAAACAACCCAAAACTATATGCATTCTTTTGGAGTCAAAATCCTAGTCTTTTTCATGATATTGAACTCCTCTAAATGATCCATCACACAATAAAAATCCATAGTGTACTATCACCATCCTGTCATTGCAAACATAGGTATCATAGTTCACAGTTTAGTAGGAAGTGGGCATCAATACTTTATTGAAATTTTTACTGCTTGTTAAGAAACTTTTATGCTTGAGCTAGGAGGAATCGAATAGGTCTAAACATCCCCATCTATCCTCTCATCTAAATCAATATTGGGTCTTTAGGATTTGAACATTTTAGAGGTCTAGCATCATGCTCACTACCTTGGTCTTGTCAAAAAAAAAAGTTCACTTTAAATTCAACATTGGGTCAAACATTTCATCCACCCCTTCATCAAATCTCATCCTTCACTTCATCCAAGCTTTGCAAAATTTCAAATACACCAATATCTTTGAACTTAAACATCAATCAAACCAACCTCTAACTTAGCTACTTTGTATGTGAAATTTATCCTTTTCCATACACTTAGTTATGTTAGTTATCATCTTTGAACTAGTTTATCTTGAAGGTCACAAGTCGACCGTAAAGATTTCCAAGTTCATTAGCACCCTTTATCCTAACATCAAAACATCAAAACTTGATTCAAAAGTGGTCCCAAAACATTTACAAAGATCACTTCCCACATCACCCATCTTTTCACCCCCAATTATCATCATTGCTCTAAAAAGACTTAGAGTGTCCCTTTTACCTAGATTTGAGTAAATTAGAGAGTTCAAACATCACAAATCACAACACAACTCTCCCATAGGTGACACAAAATGTATGGTAAAGACAAGATCACAACACAAGAGAATCGTAGAGAAAACCAAAATTACATTTACCTCAAGTGATCCAAATCCTTTATAATTTGGTCCTAGAAATCACATTACCCCATCACAACAACCGTCATCTCCTTTAAGACTATATGAGATCAAAGACATCACGAATAATCCATTTGAACTTACTAGGGAGGAAATTATAGAACATCAAGCCTTTAAAAATTTAGCTCCAATTTCCCCATCCTTTGTTGCACAAAACTTGACTCAAAGCTTCACAACTCCATCATTAGGGCTAAATCAAACATTTACTCCTAGTCTTGATACTACGCTTATCAAATACTTTGGTCTAACTCTTCCATTTGAAAGCAGTACACTTGTGGGCACCCTTGTCACTAATCCCCCACCTCCAACAACCACTTGGACACCTACCTTTGGTGCTCCTCCTGTTGTCAAAGATCCTAAATAGCGATATACACCTCTTGAACTTTATTATTCCACAACCACTTCGACATATCGGGGACACCCTTCTTCATCTGCACCCATGACTACCATAGGTGTGCCCACCATCACGTAAAGCAATATAGACCAAGTACCTCAAAACAACACACAAGGGCATGTTAATACCATACCAAAAATCCAACCCTTAACGCAAATATGGGCATCTTTATCCAACCCTCCATTGGGTTCATCCATACCATTAGTTTCACAAAGCATATCTACCTCATCCACTATCAATCCACCTCAAAGCAATCCATTGGTTACGAGTTCTATCAACCTAGGAAGTACCTTGATCATGAATCCCTTGTTTACATCTTTGGCACAAGGAAATCCTCAATACATGGGACAAGGTAATATTTTTAATCAATGGAATCAAGGCCCTAGTGTGTCATTTCCATTGAAAAATTTAATGACATCATCTTCATAATTCCCCACTATCCCTTTTGTCATGCGAAATCAATTAGGACCTCAAACTTACATTCCTCCACCTCATTTTACCATCTTACAAGGAATGTTGAACCAAGGGAAACCTCCCCCTCTCATCAGCAATCTGCTACCCACTCAAAATATCAACATCCCCAATCCATCACAAATGTCCCAACCACTTGATCCTGCATTGCAAGCACATGCCCTAGCTTTACACCAAGCACAACAAGCTTACTAGTAAGCTATCCAACAGCAACAAGTATCACAACAAGAACATCAAGCTCAACAAGCAGCCTTAGCACAACAAAAACATCAAGCTCAGCAAGCATCTTTAGAACAACAACAACAACAATAGAAACAAGTAACCTTAGCACAACAACAATAGTAACAACAACAAGTAGCACAAGAATAAGGAGAAGAAGCATCCTTAGCACAACAACAACAAAAATAGCAAGAAAACTTAGCACAAAAACAACGTCAAAATCCGCAAGAATCCTTAGCACAATAACAACATCAAGCTTAGCAAAAAACCTTAGCACAACAACAACATCAAGCTCAACAAATAATTGTAGCACAACAACAACATCAATCCCAACAAGCATCCTTAGTAGTACAACAACAATAGCAGGCCCAATAGCAAGACCTTGTGGTACAACAACAACATGAAGCATAGCAACAATCCCTAATGGCACAACAACAACAATCCTTACTAGCTCAATAGTATGCCCAACAACAACAACACTAGCAACAATAACCAAGTTCCTTCTATAATCCTCAATAGAACATTGTCAATCCAAATGTGTTAGGAACACATACATAAATACCACAATCCACCTCATAGAATATCACACCACCATACACCCCATACAATACCTTATCATATCAAAATCCTCCATTTAACTCATTCAACATCCCACCATATGTTCCTCCACCAAACCCGCAAGATGATCTAGCATCACAATTCAAGGTACTATCATAAGAAATACAAGACCTTTGACTGGGTAAGACAAAGAAGCCCCATACACAAAATCTATGTCCCTATTTGTTTGATCAAAACATTGCAATGGTACCATTCCCTCGAGATTTTGAAATCCCCAAATTTGAAAAATACAAAGGGAGAGAAATTCATGTCGATCATATCAAAGAATTTAATGTAATGTGTAGGGAGGTAGCCTACAATGATTGATATCTAATGTGCCTCTTCCCTCAAATTTTAACAAGTCATGCAATGGATTGGTTTTCTCATCTACCTCCTGGCATCAAAAATTTCCAAGAAATCATTGATAAATTCATTGATCACTTCCCCATTAATATTGACATGGACGTCAATCTAGAGGAACTGTATACTCTTAGACAAAACAAAGGAAAATCATTTGCCAATTTCTTGCAACAATGGAGATAGAGAGCTAGTAAAATCAAGTGGCCTCTTCTCAATGAACAACAAGTGGGAATCATCATAGCCAATCTAGACCCTAATCTATCTTTCCACTTGAAAATGCAGTGCATCACATCATATGCCAAGCTTGTCCCTAGAGCCCTTAACATTGAAAGACCTCTAATCTCATAAGGAAATACTCAAGATTACAAAGACAACCATCCCTCAACTAGTTCAAATGAGAAACCTTGTATTTGGGAAAAGAACAAAAATTTAACTAATGACGGTGTGGTAGATGCTAAGGTCATACTAAGTGCTCCTAAACCCAACAACAATCAACTTGCCAACATCCAACCGATGGTACAACAAACAACACCTCCTTAGAAAAATCACATCAATAACACTGACATGCAACAAAGGTGAACCACTAACAAGAAAAAATATCCCAACTACAAGTACACACAGTTATCAGAACCTATCGAAACAATCATGAAGAAGTTGGTAGAGTCAAATCTGATAACACTTCCCAACCTTGAAAACTACCAAGAACTACAAGAGAAACCATCCTGGTACAACGAGCGTGATATCTTTTGAGGTACCAAGTAGGAACCCTATCCCAGATCATAACAAAGCAAACAACAATGGAAAAGCTAAGGATTACACAAATTTATAGTATACCTACTCCAATGTAGTTGCTTCCTACGATAGTGTCATTACTGTCATCACTATCAAAGGAGCTAGTGAGGAATGTGGAGTCACCACAAGACATGGAAAAATAACCATTCAAGGAGTCCCACCTCAATCTAAGATAACCTAATTTTCCCACATCTAATCCTAGCAAGCACAATCTTCTAGATCAACTTAAGTAGACCCCCACACTAATATCAATCTTAGAACTCCTAAGGTTATCCCCTGCACATAGGGAAGTATTGGAAAAAGCCCTGTCTGAGTCATCCGTTCCCAAGAATATTAATACTAATCAGTTTCAAGCTATGGTAGGCCATATCACCAACCATTTTCTCACCTTCTCTAAGCATGACCTACTATCACAACCATCTCATAACCATAATTTACACCTTGAGATTATCATTCATAAAAAAACAAGGTCAAAAGAGTCGGTAGATGGAGGTGTTGGTATGAACATTGTACCCTTTAGTTGATCAAACATCTATGTTATTCAAAAGATAATATTGAGAAAGAAAATAGTACCACCATCATAGCACATGACAACCAAGAATAGGTATCACAAAGAATCATTACACTTCCCATCCAAGTGGGGCCTCTTATTGTAGAAACTACATGCCAAATGCATGTTCTTCATCTTCCCTATAACATCCTACTTGGTTGACCATGGATCTATGCTCTAAAAGTTGTAGCCTCAACCTATCATCAGTGTGTGAAGTTTCCTTTTGAAGGTAGAGAAATCACTATCCATGGAGATCCTGAGCCTTTTTACTACTACAAAAGTCTTAAATCCAAGTTCTATAAGATACCCCAAATACCCAAGAATGATGAAGGGCCTACAACATCAAGTTCATTTGTTGATCTAGCATCCTTGGCCTCTACCTCAACAAAAAAAAATACCCATTGTGTAGAGTATACCTGACGTCAAAGTAGTGATCCAAGGTGATGGTTTTGGAAACTACAAACTATTGAAAGACACCTTTTTCTTAGGAGAGTTACCTATTTCTCCTCAATCTCATGGGAAACCCACATCTAGCACCAAATAACCCAAAAAAATCAAGATGGAAGCTACCGCCATCACCAAGTGGGGGGATTTGAATCAAGAAGATGTCAATGAGGAATATCTCTAAAATACTCTATCAAGATGAATGACCTGTCTCTATTCTTCCCATGGAAGATGACACCAAAGGATTTCAACTCATGTAGAATTGGGGATACAACAAGAATGAAAAGCTAGGACAAAATGAAAATAGTTTGCTCAAACCCATCATTCTTGAGAAACAATTAAAGCATTTGGGTCTAGGTTGTATTACTAGCAAGGCCACACTTATTGGAAAAAGTATTTCTGCTAAAAAAACTAAGGCTTCCTCTTGGTTACCTTCATTATGTGATACAACCTTAGATGGCTTTCCCCTTGATGTTGCTGACCTATTTGAGAATAACATCCTTTTTATGGTATCCATAACATCCATTGTCCCAAGCAACCAACCAATTGAAATGTTCCTAGTATACCCACAACTTATTGAAATGGACCAACAAGGACCACCGATTCTAGATTTATTCAAAAATGATGAATTCTCAGAATTCATGGGACTCTGTGATAACTTATCATGGGTAAATCACAAAGTAGGCTTTGACATAAAGCTCAACACAGGAGCATAGTATGGGGAGAGAATTGAATCCTTTAGTCTCAAAATTAATGAAATAAAACTAACATGCAAATCCTTGAGTAAAAACCACCTAGTAGCACTCTCCGATCCTAAAATAGTAAAAACAAAGGATGCATCTGATGGTGAAAACCTCTCTGAGGTTCCCAAGGATGAGGGATTCAATATCCCCCTTAGTGCAATGCATCCAAAAAATTCACTAGTGCTAGAAAAAAAGGCCACTCCAGTCAATGTGGGAACAAAAGAAGCACCTAGGATCACTTTCTATGTGAAATCATTGTTAGATGAAGAACAGAAGAATCTTGTGACATTCCTCAAGGAGCGAAGAGATAACTTTGCATGGCTATACATAGATATGCTAGGCCTTGATCTTGAAGTGGTTGTGCATCACTTAGTAGTTTATCTTGAAGCCAAGCAAGTTAAACAAAAATTAAGGAAGATGCACCCATAGATAGCACTCTTGGTCAAACTAGAGTTACAAAAGCTTCTTGAAATTGAATTTATCCAACCGATAGATTATCCTGAGTGGGTTTCAAAGCTAGTACCAGTCTCAAAACCCACCGGGGGCATTAGAACATGCACTGATTTTAGAGACATAAACAAGTTGTGCCCAAAGGATGATTTCCCTCTTCCTAACATCGATCTCATTGTATACTTAGCAATAGGGCATGAAATGCTATCACTCATGGATGGTTTTTCAGGCTATAATCAGATCATAATCACCAAGGAAGATCAACATAAAACTGTATTCAATTATTCATGGGAAACCTATTGCTAGAATGTGATGTCATTTGAGTTAAAGAATGCAGGAGCAACCTATCAAGGAGCAATGGCCCTCATCTTTCATGACATGATCCACAAAACATTTGAAGATTATGTGGAAGATATTTTGGAAAAATCAAGGAAGAGAAGTGATCACATACATGTCTTAGGACCTATTTTTGACAGGATTGAAGAATACAAGGTATGACTGAATCCAAAAAAGTGTGCTTCATCATTTCACAAAGAGGGATAGAAATTGATCTAACAAAGGTAAAATCCATTCTAGATATGGAACCACTGCAAACACTAAAGCATATGAGAGGGTTACAAGGAAGATTGTAGTCCATCAAAAGGTTCATAGCAAAAATATCAGATAAAATCCACCCCTTTCACATCTTCTCCATAAAGTGACAACCTACAAGTTGGATGGCAAGTGTGATAAAGCTTTCTAGCAGATCAAATATTATCTACTGACACTTCCAGTGCTCATGTCACCAATACCAAACAAACCCTTGATGCTATATATCTCAACAACATTAGTAGCACTAGGAGCTCTTCTGGCACAACATGATGAAAATGGAAAGGAAAGGGCTATCTACTATATCAATAGAACCTTGATGGGCTACGAAATGAATTATTCATCCATTGAGAAGGTATGCATAGTAGTTGTTTTTATTCAAAAAAAATAGACAATACATTTTGTCACATCAAATAAAGCTCATTTCAAAGATTGATCCACTCAAATACCTATTATCCAAAGCAATACTCATAGGACGAATGGCTAAATGGATGATGATCTTAACATATGTGGAGTGCAAGGAAATCAAAGGGAAAGTGATCACAGATCGACTAGCAAAAGCACCTATCCATGCTAAGAACCCCTTGGTATTTGAATTCCCTAACAAATCAATGCTCCTTATCAATCTCACAGCTCAGTGGAAGATGTACTTTGATGGATCGTTCACCCAACATGGATCTGGAGTAGGAATTCTTTTCATCACCCCTCAAGGTGATTATATCCCAAAGTCATACATGTTTTCATTTCCCTATACTAATAAAATTGCTAAGTATGAAACCTTAATCATAGGTCTAAGGATAGTAGTTCAGTGGAAAATTCCAGAGATGAAAGTCTATGGAGAGTCATAGTTGGTTATCAACCAAGTCAATGACGACTATCAAACTAAAGATGACAAGCTCACTCCTTACAAAAAGATAGTGGAGAATATCAAGGACCTTTTCATAGACATAGCTTTTGAGCAGATTACTCACCTAAACAACAGAGAAGTAGATGCCATGGCAATGATCAGATCACCATTAGACATGCCAAACAACATCCTCCATTGTGAATTATTGGTAGAACAACTTCTCATACCAAATTTCAAAATACTTGAATCTCAATTCACTTGTGTCATTTTTGGTCCTGGATCCCCATGGTATCATGACATATTCACTTACCTAAGTAGAGGAATCCTCCCTTATGATATCACCTCAAACCTTAAAAATACCTTTGTTAAAAAGGAATCCCGATTCATGATCCTAGGTGATACCCTTTATTGTCGAAGCATCGAAGGGACATTACTACAATATCTTAACCAAGAGGAAGCCTTAACTGCTTTAACAGAAGTACACGATGGCATATGTGGGTCCCATTCTAGTGGTATGACTTTAGCTAAGAAACTATTGAGGGCATGGTACTATTGGCCAACAATGGAAAAGGAATCTCATCAGTATGTGTAGAAGTGTGTCCAATGTCAACAACATGGAGATTTGATCCATGCCCTAGCTCAAGAATTGCATCCAATGATCACACCCTGGTCTTTTTCACAGTGGAGACTCGACCTTATAGGAAAAATCACTCCAAGTTCATCCAATGGCCACAAGTTTATCATAATTACGACTGATTACTTTACTAAGTGGGTAGAAGCTATTCCTATGAACTACATAATGGGGAAATAGATTGTTAAGTTTATCTTGAACTACCTAATATGTCATTATGGTGTTCCATAAACTCTCGTCTCAGGTAGTGGAACACCCTTTAAGAATCAAGATGTGAAAGAGTTGTGCCAAAGATTCAATAACAAGCACTGATTCTCTACCCCATATTATCCCCAAGGCAATGGTCGGTTGAAGAAAATAGTTAATTAAGTTGGTCGTGACTAGAATTTGTAGCTAAATCCCACTCTCTGGGCTTATCAAACCAATATCTGCATGCTGATAGGTGCAACCTCTTTCTCCCTGGTCTATGGATTAGAAGCCATCTTTCCTATTGAGGTTGATCTCCCATAATTGTGAGTGTCACTATAGAACCCGATCATCGAGGAAGAATATAGAGTATCTTAGCTAAATGAACTAGAATTCTTGGATGAGCATCATCTTGACACCCTTAAGCACTTGCAAGTATATCAAAACTAACTGAAATGGAGCTATAACAAGAGGATCAAATGTTGATCATTCCAAGAAAGGGATCTTGTCTTGAAGTAGAATTAGAAGAACCTTCTAGATCAAGATAGTAAAGGAAAGTTTGAACCTAATTGGTTGGGTCCCTTTGTCATCACAACTAGCTATGGATCAAGAGCATACCAATTTTCAATACCTGAAGGTGAACCCTTGTAGGATCCAACTAATAGATTGCATCTCAAAAAATTTATTCCTAGTCTTGAAGGGCATAAATTAGAAAATGCAAAAAATGATCAAAATCCAAAAAAAAATCATCCTCTAGTGTAAACCACTTTGGTGGCACTTTAGGTAAGTACCTTGGTGAAAACTTGGAAAACAAGTGCCTTGTGTAAATAAAGCACCTCCCTCTATTCCTTGGCTCTTTTGTCCTATCATTCTTTGCAATACCATTCATCGCCTATTTGTGTCCTTACCATAGCTCGATATTGTGAGGTATCATAATTTTTTTAGCACTACTTGGCATATCCCAAAGGTCAATTTGTCTTGCCTTTATTGAAATAGTCTAACATGCCATGCTAGGGAACTTCATTTTGAATCATATCAGATTCTTGTATATCTTGAGGTCAATAGAAATCTCATCAGAAAATCCCAAAAACATTCAAAAAATTGTAAAGGAAAATATAAAACATCTAGAAAACATCAAAATCCCTAAAAAGGTCGAACATCAAAAATCCAAAAAGTTGTACCCTTGTCGAACTATGTTGTCTCTGAGCTTGAACGTAGGCAAGGCTTATCTTTGATCATCCCCTAAGACACCCTAGGTCAGTCCTTTAGGAGTCCATGATAATAAATCGACTTTTCCATCATTGTTCATATCTTCATCTAGTTAATAGGTCAAGTTATTCGAACTAGGTGTTCTCTACGTGTATAACATAGGCAAGGCTTATCTTTGATCAGCCCCTAACCCCTATGATAGGTATTTTAGGATAGGTTCTTGGTCGACATTCTCAAAAACCCAAAAACATCCAAATATCTCAAAAAATCCCAAAACATCCAAATAACTTTAAAAATTTCAAAACATCCAAATATCTCAAAAAATCCCAAAACATCCAGATAAATTTTGAAAATCCAAAAACATCCAAATATTTCAAAAAACACAAAAACATCCAAATGTCCAAAAATCCCCAAAACATTAAAAACCAAAAATACAAAAACATTTGAAAAATAAAAATCTAAAAACAATAGAAAATATTTAAAAAACCCTAAACAACCTCATATAATCTAAAATTCCAAAACATCAACATAAATTTTCAAAAAGACCAAAAATAGCCTCAAAACATTTTCAAAATATCAAAAACATTAAAATATTCTAGAAAATCCAAAACCACCCATCCCATAATAAAAATCCAAAAACAATAGAAAATATTTAAAAAACCCTAAATAACCTCATATAATCTAAAAATCCTAAACATCGGCATAAAGTTTCAAAAAGACCAAAAATAGCCTCAAAACATTTTCAGAATATCAAAAAAATTAAAATATTCTAGAAAATCCAAAACCACCCATCCCATCTCACTTTTACCCATAATAAATTGATCATCATCTTCACCCATTGGCGAAACAAATAGGAAACAAGCATAGCAAGTTGTAAAGTGATAACCTAATTGTCAAAATCTAAAGTCTAAATCATAGGTAAATACGTCAGTGAAGTTTATATCAATGGCTCATCTTAGCATCATTATCCTAACATAAAAAAACCTCTAATCAATATGTCCTAGGATGTATCCTTCCTGCAATGGACATCAATATCAGATAACAATTTAGCTAAACTTAAACTAGGCAAGAGATATAGATAACACTGACTGAACTTGTCTTTGATCTTTTCTTATGATTTATCTTAATGACCCATTCTGAGGACCTCTCGACAATGTCTAACAAAAATGATTTAGAGAGAAAGGAATGGGACATCGATCATTATCTTTCATTTTTTGTGCTTGTGGATACTCTTATAAAGTAATCTTGGCACATACTTGCTTAGTTGTGTGTAGGAAGGTCGTTTAGGGCATGTTGTTGATTATTGTGTATGCTTTGGTCCAATATATTCTAAGCTTCTAACTTGCATTCCAACGAGGTTTCTCTATGTCAAGATGTGAACAAGAACTATCCTATATGTTTGTCGAGTCAAATTCCATTACACTAGATACAACTTCATCCTAGTTATTAATACCTTGATGCGTGATATCTATGTGCTATATCAAACAATAAAGAATGATGAAAAATACCAATCTCGAAGTGTGAGCAACTCATCATGTTGTATTTCATCCTCATTTTTCATGTCTTGTCACCATCTCTAATAAAGTCTTGATGGATCATGGACTTGTTATATCTTTTGAAGCAATCATCAAAATCAATGGTCATTCATTCTTTATTCTTCTATCTTCTCTCTGTGCTAACCTAGTATCATGAAAGTCAACAAAAACATCATCAATGTATCCATCCTGCATCCAAAAACCATTAGCATACATGCATCTCATAATCATAGCATAATCATAAAACATCCATCAGCATAATCATTGCATATCACATCATCCATTCTGCATTATCATTTGAGTTGTGATGAATACTATAGATTTGTTATTCTAAGCATCTTAAATCATTGCATATCATAAGAATTTGCAATAACTTTCAAAATAATCAATGAAAATGCACCAAAACAAATGAAAATGAAATTTAGTTCATCCCTCTATCAAATAAAACCAATATTAGGAGCCTACCAATCTATACCAGTCTATACCATGCAATGGAGCGGCAAAATATTGTAGTCAGATTACACAAAAAAATACATAAAAATGTGTCTAATTGGTGTCTTATTCCTCCAAACTGCTCTCCAACCCCTTGGGTCATGTTTACAAGGTGTACTTATGCTATTCCAAGCATCCTCCAACTAGAAATTGACCTCTAACCAATGTTTAACATCTTTTCAAAAAGTTGTTATTACACTTGAAAAGTTGTCATGACAATATTGACAACATTTGTGCATTTTTTGCATATTTTGCCTAAATGACTCCAAAACTTAACAAATAGTTCCATATGACCCCTAATGGAACAAAATGACCTTATTCACCTTAAACATTAAATAAAACAAGAAAAAACTCAAACTATGACATCATTTTGTGATGGGGCTCCTGATGCCCCTACATCACATATGAATACATGATCATCTCATAAAATGCATAGAAAATACACAAAAATGAATGCATCCACATCATTTCCATCCATAACATTTACATTTCATATCATTCATTCCATATGATATCATGAAAAGATACTAAAAAAGAGCATAACATTGCATCCATCCATATCATTATCATCGCATATCACATAGGTGTAAGTAAAGTGCATCCATACATGATCAACTACAAGGATATCATAACATATGCATTCATAAACATGAAGTAAAGTGAACACATCACATCGTAATCATTTGTATCTATATCATATATATATCATAAATGAATGTCATAGTACTGTGTTGTAGAAAAAAGGACCTCTTGCTTGACATGGGAATAATTGATGAACAATTGGACTTACTGAGGCCTTGATTCAGGTGTTGTGAGGCATTTTATGGATCCACACTAGGTCTTGGACCCTTGTAAACTGAATAATATGCATTTAACGATGTCTTGTAAAAGGTGTTGTAAAGTATTGTAAAGGACTTTCTCGCTTTTCTAGACTTAATGAACTCATTTCTTCCTACATTCAACATTATAAAATGTGTTTAATAACATCATCACATCAATCTAGAAGGTTTTTGAAATGAACCTAATGTTAAACTAGTGTTGTAATGTGTCTTGCACATTCACATTGGTTCTTGTGCCTTTCTAGGCTATGTGGACCTCATTTTAGTGTTTTAAAGTATATTTAATTACACTTTCACATTGAATTTTGTGTCTGAAGCCCTAATTTACCTTTGCATCATCATTAATAGGCCCCTATTAACCCATATTGTGCATCCTGAGGCTTAAATTCATCAAATACTCGACAAAGTTGCATTTTAAACCTTATTTCCTTATCTCCTAGCTTCCTAGCTGTCAAAATAGCCCATGTGGGACCCATTCTCTATCCATGGTGAATCATCCCTATCCAGGTGGGACTCATTGACCATGGGTGGCGAATGAGTCCCATTTGGTTCATTTTTGACCTTTGAGTAGGAAAAATTGAAATTTAAGTTTATTATTTCTACATGCCAGCCTTAGGGATCCCGTTTTCAAGTTAATAAGCTGAATTTACTATAAATATAAGTCTTTTAACCCTAATTCACATCTCTTATCATTCATTCATCCACCAATCTTCCATCTCTAGTCAAGCAACTTAGGGTTTTTTCATTTCAATTCTCCAAGATATCAATTTTCAGACATTCAAGGGCATATTCTTCATGTTTTGTTGCAAACTCTCAAGATCAAACATCATGGCAAGGTAATCAACTCCATTTTTTAATGTTTCATTACATTCTTTCATTATTTTGGTTTAATTACCTAAAGGGGTTTGACCAAGGAAAACCCCCATGCACTAACATTCAACATTTCTCTCTCTTGCCTTGTGTGTTTACAGATTTAGACTTCTTGGAAGCTTGTAAATCATTCAGAATAAATTTGCAAAGTTTTTTAGGTCTTCTCTTTATTCAACAAGTCAAAATATCAACAAAAACTCATTTTCAGGTTCAGAAATTAGATTTTCGGAAGTAGACACCTGTAGAGAATCAAAGTACAGACTAAGAGCTCTAGATTCCACCTTTGAATACTCAAATTTTCAAAAGTGGACTCATTTTCCATCAGTGGCGAATGAGTCCCACTTCTAGGTCAATTTTGAGTTTTTTTGTATTTTTAGATACCCTTTTGTCTGAAACAAGTTCTGGCTCAGTTTTGCAGAAATGGAATTGATTCACCCAGAATGGCGAATGAGTCCCACCAGGCCTAAAAATAAGGATCAAAATTATTCTAGAAGTCATTTCCAATATTCATCAAGATCTTAGGTGTTTCAGTTTCTTCAAGTTTTGTTGCAATTTGCATTCATTTCTAGGTGTTTTGCATTACACAATGTGTTTTCAAACAAGTTACATTTCTTAGGTTTTGCATACTTAATCAATCAATTTCAATACTTAATTGCATCCACATCATTGAATTTAGACATAATTTCATCATGCATATCTTAGATTGAGTGAACCACCTAGATTTTGGGTGTGGGATCTATCTCTTTTCATTAGGTGAAAGACCCTAATTATGCAAAGAGACTTAGCATTCCATCAAACTTAAAATATATGGTTCATTTTGGTGAACATGTGACATACTTCCCCTTTTCATGACATAGCTTATCGAAAACATATGACTTGGCATAGGGCTTTCTAGGTAAGCTCCCATGTATCCTTTCTTTTCTTCTTCTACTTTAAAGCAATTGCACACAGTACTGGTGTTTGCAATTGCTTTAAAGTGGGGGCATACATCACCACTCACGTTTCATTGTGCAATTTATTTCTTCTTGCAATGCATCCTTTTCTTTGTGGAATCATTGGGCTTGATTCCCTCTAAGATCGTGATACTTCTTTGACACATCCTCTCTTAGAGACGTTAAGCATAATGTCCCCTAAGATGAGACCTTGCATGAACAAAGAAAAATCCCTTTGAACAATCCTTACACTACCTTGCATTAGCAATTTCTATGAGTGTCAAGCATGTGAAGTTTTCCTTACCTCATAGAGCTTGAAAATCATTTTCCCTTGTGGTGCCTTGTTAAAGTTATCAAGAGGTATAGCTTTGATATGGTTGAGCGGGAATCCCATTCTGAGGCACAACTTTCCCCATAGACACCTATGTGTTTGAGTGCATACCAAGTAGCGTATGTTTCTCACCTTTGGGATTTCTCACCCCACAGACAATTAGAAGCTTCGTGGCCCCACAGTGAGTATGTTGTGGACCTCTCACCTGGCGGGCAACCAAGAGTTTCGTCACCCCATAGTGAGTATTCATTTTCTTTTCGAAACAAACATGCCTAGATCTAATCCATAACTAGCTAGACAAACGATCAAAGCTTGATTCCTCATTTTCATTTTCATCTTCTTTCTTACCATTGCATGATTATGTATCTTGATGGTTTGACTTAGGATCTTGGATCCTAGAGGCTTGTGCAACCTCCTTTGATCTTTGTCATTCTTTGTCATTTGCATCTGTACACTTGGATCTCTTCAGAATGTCTACTTTAGTGTGAGTTTGAAGAAAGTTCATCCTCTCACTAAAGTGAGGGCTAAATTTGTCGTAGAAAAATGGACCTCTTTCTTGAAATGGGAATAATTGATGAAAATTTGGACTTACTGAGGCCTTGATTCAGGTGTTGTGAGGCATTTTATGCATCCACACTAGGTCTTGGACCCTTGCAAACTGAATAATATGCATTTAACGATGTCTTGTAAAGTTGTTGTAAAGTGTTGTAAAGGACTTTCACGCTTTTCTAGACTTAATGAAATCATTTCTCCATAAATTAAACATTATAAAATTTGTTTAATAACTTCATTACATCAATCTAGAAGGTTTTTGAAATGAACCTAATGTTAAACTAGTGTTGTAATGTGTCTTACGCATTCACATTGGTTCTTGTGCCTTTCTAGGCTATGTGGACCTCATTTTAGTGTTGTAAACTATATTTAATTACATTTTCACATTGAATTCTATGTACCAAGCCCTGATTGACCTTTGCATCCTCATTAATAGGCCCCTATTAACCCATATTGTGTATCTTGAGGCTTAAATTGATCAAATACCCAACAAAGTTGCATTTCAAACCTTATTTCCTTATCTCCTGGCTTCCTAGCTATCAAAATGGCCCCTGTGGGACCCATTCACCATCCATGGTGAATTAGTCCCATCCATGTGGGGCTCATTCACCATGGGTGGAAAATGAGTCCCATTTGGCTCATTTTTGACCTTTTGAGCAGGAAAATTTGAAATTTAAGTTTATTATTTCTACATGTTGGCCTTAGGGATCCAATTTTTGGGATAATAAGTTGAATTGACTGTAAATATAAGTATTTTAACCCTAATTCACATCTCTTATCATTCATTCATCCACCAATCTTCCATCTCAAGTCAAGCAACGTAGAGTTTCTTCATTTCAAGTCTCCAAGATATCAATTTTCATACATTCAAGGGCATATTCTTCATGTTTTGCTACAGAATTTCAAGATCAAACACATGGAAAGGTAATCAACTCCATTACTGCATGTTTCATTACATTCTTTCATCATTTTTGTTTAATTACCTAAAAGGGGTTTGACCAAGGCAAACCCCCATGCCCTAACATTCAACATTTCTCTCTCTTTCCTTGTGTGTTTGCAGATTTAGACTTCTTGGAAGCTTGTAAATCATTAAGAATCAAGTTGAAAAGTTGTTTAGGTCTTCTCTTCATTCAACAAGTCAAAATATCAATAAAAACTCATTTTCTTTTCAGGTTTGGAAATCAGAGTTTCAAAAGCGGACACCTGTAGAGAATCAAAGTACAGACTGAGAGCTCTGGATTCCACCTTTGAATATTCAAAAATTCAAAAGTGGACTCATTCACCATGAGTGATAAATGAGTCCCACTTCTAGGCCAATTTTGAGTTTTCAGCATTTTTAGATACCCCTTTGTCCAAAACAAGTTCGGGCCTAGTTTTGTAGAATTGGGACTGATTCACCTAGAATGGTGAATGAGTCCCACTAGGCCTAAAAATTAGGATCAGAAACACTCTAGAAATCATTTCTGTCTTCATCAAGATCTCAGATGCACACTTTTAGTTTTGTCAAGTTTTGTTGCAATTTGCATTCATTTCTAGGTGTTTTTCATTACATAATGTGTTTTCAAACAAGTTACATTTCTTAGGTTTTGCATACTTAATCAATCAATTTCAATACTTAATTGCATCCACATCATTGAATTTAGACATAATTTCATCATACATATCTTAGATTGAGTGAACCACACAGATTTTGGGTGTGGGATCTATCTCTTTTCATTAGGTGAAAGACCCTAATTGTGCAAAAGAGACCTAGCATTCCATCAACCTTAAAACCTATGGTTTAGGTACAAGATATAGATCAGTGTATGTATAACAATCATAAGTACAATATCCATGAGGCTATCAAAAAGGAGCCCATGAATGTATATATGTGGTAAAGAATGGGGCAACAAAATTAATAAAAAGTGTCTATACATAAAAGCTAGTCTTGATGGTTGCTACCCTCTCTAGACTACCTCTCAAGCTAATCCTCATCTCTCGGTTGTGCATCACTACGCTGCAAAAAATTGGGCTATCTAAGTGTCTGCTATACATCTTGGTGGTCCTGTGCCTGGAAGCTGTTGATACTCTCAAACTTGGTCATAGATGTGCTTGGGAAGCTCTCATCACGCCATTTTGTCGAAGGGTCAGAGCTCAAAATAACAAGAATCTCTCAAGTGTGAATGCACAAATGAATTGAAGGTGACCCTTCTTGGCTTATTTATGCTAGAAAATTAGGGATTTTTGCCCTAATTTCACCTTCAAGCTAGGGTTTATTATCATTTTCACCAATTTTTCCAATCGAAACTTAATTTTGCATCATTTTTTGCATTTTTTTGGCATAATTCTTGAATCCCAGAGTCTTTCTGGACCCTTGGGGTAGCTTTTAACCTTTATCGAGAAATCAACCCAAAATTAAATTTTTTTGCCCGATTTCTTAAGGGGGCATGGAATCAGCTTTATCCTTGAACCACTGGGCATCTAAAAAATTCAATTTTTTTTTTTTTTTGATTTAAGTAGCATTTTTTATCCAAAGAGTGTTATTCTTTGAACCGAACTAGTAGGTACCTTTCTTCAAAGAGGGGAAAAATGTAGACAATGAAAAAATGTCTTAAATGATATCATACACTTGAAATAGGTTTACTAACATCATTTCCTCTTTAAACCCATCCTCTTTTTGCTTAATTAATTAAATTAACCTAGCTAATTTAATTAATGGCATCATTTTCGTCTATTAACCTAATTTATCAATTCAAGTTAATTCACTCCCCCTTCACACTAACATTTCATCTCATTAAATTAAATAAATCAAAATATTTAATTTAATTCCCTAAGTCTTTTTATTTAATTAAATAACACTAAGTTATTTAATTAAATATCATTTCATCTCTCCCACATTCATTAAATTATTTAATTTAATGAATATCACTTTAATTCCTCCAAATCCCCTAATTGCATGATTAAATCTTGTTTAATTAGCAATTAAACTAATTTTCCTCTAAAAGGGGAATATTCCCATAGAATATTTCTTATCCCCTTTTTGCACAATTAAGAATTTCTTTTAATTTGCAAAATTCCTTTTATCCTCACCCAAATGAATATTCCAAGGAATATTATTATTCCTCCATCATTTGAAAAAGGGATATTTTCACTTAAAAGTTTTAACCTTTAAATTTTTGAACAAGTCACCTTTGACCTGTGTGAGTAGGTCAAAAGTGTGTTTGTTTGAAGCAAATGCGAGCCCTTGATTAAATCCCATCATCCATTCTCATATGTTGATGAAAATCCATGATCCATGCCACTTCTTCCTTTCATCTTTGACCATTGATTGGTCTTTTTAATCTCAACCCTCCATTTCTCATTTGCTCTCCTATAAATAAAGTGCTATTTTGAGACAAATGGATCCATCTTTCAATTGCAAAGTCATGTTGTTGAATTCACTCACATTCACACTCACATTCACACTCTCAATTTACTCACTTTTAGCTTAATTTAGTTCATTTTAGTTGCATAATAGCTTAAGAGATCCATTAATAGATTCCATTTATCCATCTTAGTTTGTATATGAACTAGGGTTTCCATATTTTAGCTTAGAATTAGCTTAGAATAGCTTAGCAATTGCATAATTAGTTCATTTTTAGTATAAAATCATGTTAACTTAGCTTGCATCATGCTTAATTTAGCATAAACTAGGTTTTCATCCATTTATGACAATGGTTTCATTGATTCTCTTCCATAGAATCGATTGAAACAGGCTCACTAATCACGGTATTAGGAAAGGTTCATTATTCCACATCAACACGACACTAATTCCAAAACACGATAAGTTTCAAATGGGTTAGATTAGGAATTTATCTGTTTTCATAGTTTGTAACTTTCAGTTTCTATACATGCTTAGTTTAACTTTCAATTTGAATGATCTTGTTTGTGATTGAGGCGTAGTGGCTAAGTTATGCTTTGATTCATGATGGATCAAGTGTAATCAACCCACCCTGATGATCCTCGTCTCACATTACCTATGTTAGAATTTTGCATTGCTCCACTTTCCTCTTTATTATGTTTGTTCATTTGTCTTATTATCCTTGATACTAGAGGGTGACTCTTACTAGTGAAACATAAAAAAAGGTGATCCTAGGTCCCAAATCTAAACAACCTAGGATTCAAGGGGTCTTTCTCTAAATTTCATTGAGATCTAGATCACAAGGTGAAAAGATTGAATTTTAGCTCTAATGGTGAGCCAATCAGACCTGAATCTACAACCTAAGGGGGGTCTGAATTGATTAGGAATATTTTGGAATGATTAAACTAGTGATCTTATATGTCTTAATATTATAAATGTAAGATCTCAAAAATTGGAAAATGGAAACAAAAGTTTACCAACAGATCTGGGAAGTGTAGAGGATAGAAAACTTGCTCAAAAAAGATAGTTTTGAGGTGTCTACAAGGAATCATTGACCAATGGGTGAATGGATCTTTCTACATAGGTTTTGACCAACTTTTGGGGTCCTTTGGAACAAGATTTTAGCTTCTGTTTGACATAGGTCCCAGTCTCAAAATATCAGAAATAACTTTTGCAACTTAGTTTTTGTGGCTTGACAATAATGATGACAACAAATGCAACAATGCAAAATTTCTCTTCAAGATCTCTTCAATTCTTCTTCAACTTGTAACCTGCACATACACAAAGAGGGATTTTTTTTTGTTTATCAAGTATGGGGGTTTTCCATATTAAAACCCTAGCTCGATAATTAAACCTTGATAGAAAGATAATGAAAAAAGAAGGAAAATGATGAATGAACAATGCTTGCTACAATTCACCACCCTTCAATCGATTCCCTTAGAGGATTGAACTCAAACAAATTTCTCCAAAGGAACTTCATCTTGCTTTTCTTAATTGATTTGGATACTTGAAATGCTTGGATGCTTTAGGATCAACAGTGCATATTAGCTTTCATAAGACAATATGAACACACATAAACTTGGACATGATGTTAGAATCTTGATTGTTGCTACAAATGACTACTAATTCTACTCTTGAATGCTCTTGGTAATAATATTTTCTCTCATTAAATTTTTCCTTAATTCTAGATGGAAATAAAATGATAAAATAACTATGTATTTATAGGTGTTTATCTAATTTCTTGAAAATTAGATTCTAAAAGCTAACAATTTCAAGTTGAATTTAAATCATTAAAATGTTGTCGAACACATATTTTGAAATGGGTCTTGGTGTTGGCAACACAAGGGAAGACAACTGAGAGGGGGGTGAATAAGTTGTCATAGAATTTCAAACTTATCAAACTTATTAACCCTTATTCTCAGATCTAATTATTAAAAATGAAAGCATGAATCAACAACACATCAAAAACACACATAACACAAGGATTTTTTTATGTGGAAACCATGTTAGGGGAAAAACCACAGTGGAGGTCAGTCCACAAGATTATACCCTGTTAAAAGTATAAATAATGAAATGGAGAATGCACATGCATTCAGGCACAGTGCCTAGAGCTCACTACTCAATTACAACAAGGATTACTACCCAAAGGAAGACATACTACCTTATAGAAAGATTTGGATTACATCCATAGGGATTTGAACTGATAAAATAGCATCTCCTAATGCTTGATTATAGTTCCAGTTAAGCACATGAACTCTTCTTCACTCTTCTTCACACTCTGCTATGCCTTCAAATGATTTAGAATATTATTCATGCACACACACATTTGACATACATCAAATGAAATAAACAATCTCTTATATATATCCACAACAAGAAATTACATTGTTACATGTCGACTTCAACAAAATAATAAAATGAATATAAACTGTCAGCCCAAAACAATATCAATTATTAATGTGAATCAACCAAGGTTAGCCCCAACATAGTGAAGACCCAAATCAACATCTCCAACACAAAAAAAATTCACACAATTTCAATTCAAGGATCCACAACACGTTACAATCACCCTATCAGCCAAGAACATAAAAAAACATGAACACGCAAGAGAAAATCTCCAATCACAAGCACAACAATCAATGTAGGCGTGCAACAAAGATAGAGCATGATCTAGAAACATCCACAAAAATCATGAATCACTAGAGAAGCATCTACAACAATTGAACGTACTGAAATCACATCATCTTCAATCAGGAAAACCAACTGAAGCAACAAAAGAACTGTCAGAATACAAATCTTCATAACTTGATCAAATCTTCATGCGGATCTCTGAAACTCGACATGGATAAACTAGATATAATTGAAAACAAACCCTTTAGTCCACAACCTCTGATCATCAATGTATTGAACTCACCAACAGACTAAACTTCACTTCACCAATGACAACCTACAACTTATTCCATTACAATTTTCTCAATATCCTCAACATATACAACTTCTAATGCATTAATGCTAATAGTATTAACATCAATGAAACCCACATATCAAAAACACAACCACAACATCCAACAATCTCCCCCTTTGGCATTGATGGCAACACATGATGTGAAAAACACCATCAACACAACTGCACTTACTCCCCCTTAGGTTTTGACTCTTCTCTCCTCAACTCCTTCGTAGTTTTTCACATGATCTTATCCCCCTTTGACATCAATGACAAATATATTTTTTCTCCACACAAGCTCTGAACCACATATCTGGACATATGAACATCTAACTACTCCCCCTGAGTAACAGCCACCACAACATCAATTTGGATCAAGATATGACTATGAACTACACGAACTGCTGCAAAGCAATGCATCTTAGTTCTGATTAGGAGGGGTAATCACCCATAACTTCCCTCTAATATACTCAAAAGTATCCTTAGGAAATGGCTTGGTAAAAATTTCTGCAATATGCTCCTTAGTAGGTACATACTCCAATCTGACTTCCTTTTCACTCACCTTCTCTCTCAAAAAGTGAAACTTGATAGATATATGCTTGGTCTTTGAATGCAGCACCAGATTCTTAGAAATTTTAATAGAACTTGAATTATCATAGAATATAGCAATTGGTTCATCATACACAATTCTAATATCTTTCAGTATCTACTTCATCCATAATACTTGAGTATAATTGTTAGCAGCAGCATTGTATTTTGCCTCTATAGTAGATAAAGAAATTGCATTCTACTTTTTACTTAGCCATGAAATTAGATTCTTTCCCAAGAAAAATGCACCACCCCTAGTACTTTTTCATTCATTCACATCTCTTTCCCAATCAGCATCAATAAAGGAACTCAAAGTAAGATCATCATCTTTAGGATACCACAAGCCAAAATCAACTATTCCCTTCAAGTATATAAAAATTCTCTTCATAGCAGTCACATGAGATTCCTTATGATTAGCTTGAAATATTGCAACAATACATACAACATTCATGATATTAGGCCTAGTTTGAGTCAAATAAAGTAATCCACCAATCATCGATCTGTGTGATTAACATTACATCCAGTCACCATAGGTGTACCAACTGGCTTTGAATCTTCCATGCCAAATTTCTTCAGCAATTCTTTCACATACTTGGACTGAGATATAAAGATCCCTTTATCTAACTAAGTAATTTGCAATCCCAAAAATAATTTCATCTCTCCAATCATAGACATCTCAAATTCACTCTGCATCTCATCAGCAAACTTCATGCACAAACCATCATCTCCTCCAAAAATGATATCATCAACAAAAACTTCCATAATCAAATCTTTATCATCATTCTTGAAATATAGATTACTATCAACGGTACCTTTGTGAAATCAAAGCTTCAACAAATACTTATCCAATTTGGCATACCATGCTCTAGGGGCTTGCTTAAGTCCATACAGTGCTTTCTTTAATTAGAAAACCATATCTCCCTTATCAGTCAATTGAAATCCATCAGGTTGCTCAACATACACTTCTTCTTCCAATTCACCATTTAGAAATGTTGACTTGACATCCATCTAATAAACCTTGTAGTGTTTGTAAGCATCATAGGAAAGAAATAGTCTCACAACTTCAATTCTAGCAATAGGGGAAAAAGTTTCCTCAAAATAAATTCCTTACATTTGTGAATATCCCTTACACACCAGTATTGATTTGTTTCTAACAACTTCACCTTGTTCATTCAGTTTGATTCTAAAGACCCATTTAGTTCCAATTACATTCTTATCCTTAGGTTTGGGAACAAAAATCCATGTATCATTCTTCTCAATTTGATTTAGTTCCTCTTTCATTGCTTCAACCCAATGCTCATCTTTACATGCTTCATTTACACTAGTAGGGTCAGTCTTTGAAATCAAACAGTATTCTTCTGCAATCTTTCTCCTAGTCTGGAAAGCTTTGTTCTTATAACCTATGATCTGATCTTTTGAATGATTCAATCTTACATACCTCAGAGTCTTAGGAAGTTCTTGAACTTAAAGCTCTTGTGTTCTCTCTTTTGCACTTTCACTAGTTTCTCCTTCCTCTTGATTTTCTTGATTCACCAGAATGATTTGAACTTGATTTGTAGTCCGAGCTTTCTTTCCTTTATTTGTACTATCATCCTAATCATCAAAATCATATCCACAGGTTCTAGATGGTATAGCTATGTCTTCATCAACCTTAACATTTTCACTTTCAACCATTTTCTTCAATCTGTTATTGTAGCACTAGTAGGCCTTGCTTTTATTAGAATAACAAAGAAATATTCCTTCATCACTCCTAGCATCAAACTTTCTTATATCTTCATCTCTTTTGATAAAGCATCTACTCCCAAATATTTTGAAATATCTAACAATGGGTTTATGACCATACCATAGCTCATACAGGGTCTTACTAGTATCACCTTTGATTTGTACCTAGTTAAGTGTGTAAAATATAGTACTCACAGTTTCTCTCCAGTAGATATGAAGGACATTTCCTTCCAGCATCATAGTTCTAGCAGCTTCTTCAATTGTTTTGTTCTTTCTTTCCACAACTCGATTTTGCTGAGGGGTCCACGGTGTAGATAATTGTCTCCTTATTCCATGTTCTTCAAAAAAATAATTAAACTCACAAGATGTGAATTCACTGCCTCTATCTAATCTATGACATTTAATCTTCATACCTATCTCTGTCAAAACCATAGCTTTAAAGATCTTGAACTTCTCCATAGCTTCATATTTCTCCCTTAAGAAAATAACCGACACCATTCTAGAATAATCATCAATGAGTAACATGAAATACCTGTATCCTTGTAAAATTCTAACTTTAGAAGGACCACACAAGTCAGTATGCACAATCTCCAACAATTCATTTGAACTATGTTGTTTTCTCCAAAATGAAATTCTAGTCTGTTTCCCTAACTAACATTCCTTGCATATGGAATTAGTAGTTTTCATCAACTTAGGTAGATCTCTCACAACTTTAGTAGAACCTATCTTGATAATGTTATCAAAGTTTACATGGCACATTCTCCTATGCCACAACCAACTTTCATCAACTTGAGCAATCAAACAAATTTTACTAGTAGCACTCAGGTGAAAGATATTACCTTTTGTTTTTGTACCTGATGCAATTACATTTCTGAAATTCCCCAATATTCTACACTTTCCATCCTTGAATTGAAGATTGTATGCCTTGTCAACCATCTATCCAACACTTAAAATATTATGCTTCAAACCTTCCACATATAGGACATCATCAGTATTATGCTTACCATCAAAAGAAATGCATCCCCTGCCACAAATCACACCAGCTGTATTATCACCAAATCTCAAAACACCACCATCATACTTTTCCAAGCTCACAAACTTACTTTTATCTCCTGTCATATGATGTGAACATCCACTATCAATTACCCATTCATCTTTCTCTTCAACTTGAGCAACTAGGGCTTTCTCCACATTTGTATAACTAGCAGATTCAGTAGAAAAAAAAATATTTTCCTTGATAGCAATAAATACCCATTTGTCCTCACTTTCATTTCCTTTATCAGATTCATCATCTGTCACACCTTCATCAGCAACATAATAGCACTTTCTTTGAAATCTAGGCTTGTTAGGTCTTGACTTTGGAACTCTTTTTGGACACCTTGATGCAAAATGACCTATCTTATTGCAAGAAAAACATTTAATAGGAAACTTCCCTTTATACTTACCTTGTCTTCTAGCTTCTCTTTTGAAAATCAGTGCTTCAAGCTCATCCAGTTCTCTTTCTTTTTCTTCAATCTATCTCATTTCTTCGTCATACTTGAATGTTTTTCTAGAAGAACTTTCACCCAGATCATATCTCTGTTGATCTCTTCCAGAAGTAGTGGCCTTGAATACAGATTCTACCTTAGTATGGGCATCACCAAATTCACTCAACTCAAAATTAGTAAGCTTACCAATCAACATATCTCAGGTAACATTTGTCACAGTCCAAAGCTCTTCAATAGTTGTAGCTTTGACTTTGTATGCAATAGGTAAGGATCTAAGCACTTTAGCAACAGTCTCTTATTCTTCAAACTTTCCACCAGTACATCTGATACCACACACAAGTTAATTCACTCTTTGCATGAAAGTAGTAATGTTCTCATCATCACCCATTCTCAACATTTCATATTGCCCTTTCAAACTCTACAACTTAGAAATCTTCACATTAGCATCACCTTCATACAAAGTTTCCAATTTTTTCCATATATCATAAGCAGTCTTCAAATCCATCACATTTGTCATCTTAGAATCAGTCAAATCACTCAACAATGCTTCCTTAGCCTTGATAATATACTTAGCATCCCTAATCTCAGCAGTAGTAGTAGGACCATTCTGTGGAATAACATACCTATTACTTGTAATGTTCTAGTAGGCTTCACCAATGCATTTCAGATAACACTCCATTTGAGTCTTCCACAGAGAATAATTTGTTCCATCAAATCTTGGACTATCCTTCTTATATGTTACCATCCTACATCACCTCAAGTTATTAAACTTCTTCCAAGGAACCTGCTCTGATACCAATTGTTGGCAACACAAGGGAAGACAACTGAGAGGGGGGGTGAATCAATTGTCAAAAAATTTCAAACTTATTAAACTTATTAACCCTTATTCTCATATCTAATTATTAAAAATGAAAGCATGAATCAACAACACATAAGAAACATGCATAACACCAAGATTTTTTTTACATGGAAACGCTATTAGGGGAAAAACCATGGTGGAGGTCAGTCCACAAGATTATACCATGTTAAAAGTATAAAGAATGAAATGGGGAATGCACATACATTCAAGCACACTACCTAGAGCTCACTGCTCAATTGCAACAAGGCTTACTACCCAAAGGAAGACACATTGTCTTACAGAAAGATTTGGATTACATCCACAGGGATTTGAACTGATAAAATAACATCTACTAATGCCTGATTATAGTTTCAGTTAAGCACATAAACACTTCTTCACACTCTGCTCTACCTTCAAATGATTTAGAATATTATTCACACACACACATTCAACATACATCAAATGAAATAAACAATTGCTTATATATATTCACAATAAGAAATTACATCATTACATGTCGGCTTCAACAAAACAATAAAATGAATATAAACTGTCAGCCCAAAACAATATCAATTATTAATGTGAATCAACCAAGGTCAGCCACAACATAGTGAAGACCCAAATCAGCATCTCCAACATGAAAAAACTTCACAATTTTGGTTTGAGGATCCGAAACACGTTACAATCACCCTATTGGCCAAGAACATGAAAAATAAGAACATGCAAGAGAAAATCGCCAATCGCAAGCACACCAATCAATGCAAATGTACAACAAAGATAGAGCATGATCTAGAAACATCCAAAAAAATCATGAATCACCAGAGAAGCATCTACAACAACTATACGTACTGAAATTGCATCATCTTCAATCAAAAACACCGACTGAAGTAACATAAAAACTGTCAGAATACAAATCTTCATAACTCAATCAAATCTTCATGTGGATCTCTGAAACTCAACGTGGATAAACTAGATATACTCAAAAACAAACCCTTTAGTCCACAACCTCTGATCATCAACATACTACACTTACCAACAAACTAAACTTCACTTCACCACTAACAACCTGCAACTTATTCCATTTCAATTTTTTCAATATCCTCGACATATACAACTTCTAATGCATTAATGCTAATAGTGTTGAAATCAATGACAACCACATATCAGCAACACAACCACAACATCCAACACTTGGCACTTAAAGGGGACCCATTCACCCATGGCTGAATGGGTCCTAGCCTATAATTCCATGACACACATATTCCATGGTGATTAAAATATTAAAATGCATTAATTAAATGTTGGTTCTCCTTTTAGAAAAAGGTAAAAGTAAGGCTTTGGAATGTGTAATTTAGAAATTTAGGAGCTTAATTAAGCCCAATAAATTAAGGGACCCAAACATAGTGTGAAATTGTAAAGGTATACAATTTTCTACACTACATTTAGGCCCCACTTTACTGAGAGTATGAACTTACATTCAGACTCACACTAAAGTAGACAAATATGTTTCAAGAGGGGTCCAAGTGCAAAAATATTGATGATATAGGATGAAAAATAACAAGGGAGATGGCCAAGCCCCTAGGATATAAGATCCCATGGAAAACCAACATAAGCACAATAGACACACATGTGTGTAAGATATGTGCAACAAGACAAGATACACAAGCATACAATCTAAAATCTAATGCAAAAGAATAAAGGGATGGACTAGCAAGTTATATTATGCCATGTCCATAAAATATGGTCACAAGGGCTATTGAAGTCTAGTATACACTAGGCGATCCCCAGGACAAAATAAGACACACTTGTTCTTCAAGGTGTGCACCCATAAAAAGGTGGTAGATGGGAAAATTCATCATAAAATGTGTACCCATATGTCAACCATATACCAAAATTTATACTCCCTGATAAATTTGATAAGGTGCCACAAAACGATCAATGTGTTATGCCAATGCTACACAAAGTTCAACTCACATGAATAAAGTGAAGCAAAAATTGCAAAATCACCTTAGTAGGTCCAAAAACAACATCAAGATAAGGTAAAAAATAATTGAAGGGGATTTTCTCAATATATGAAAGGTCACACCTTAAGGAACATCACACTTGGCATCACCACCAAGAGAGGACTAGTTAAGTTAGAGAAGATCATACCTTAGGGAATGCTAGTCATAAGTTCATTACCACCAAGGAGAAATTCATATGCTAAGAAAGGTCACACTCTTGTAGAACATCAAGCATAATATCATCACAAAGAAGGAACATCACATAAATCAAGAAAGCCACACTTTGAACAAAAGGTCACACTTCCTAGTAGATTCCACTAGCCCTTGTGAGTGTGTGTTTTGTTTTCATAGTGGACATCATGTTCCACTTGTAAACATTTTTGGACAAACAACTTAGACATAGTCCACATCATGTTGGATAGACTATCGAGGCTTGATCCACCCCCTTTCAAGTTTTCCTTTTTTTCTTCTTTACATCTTTGACAATGTATTCGTGTACCTTGTCATTGCTTCATACATCATCTATATGAGTGTTCCTTTGTGCCTATGTTGGTTTTCCATAGGATCTTGATCTTGGGGGCAAGTGATCATCCCTCTTGATCAGTTTCATCATATCTCACTAGCATTGGTACACTTGGACCCCTCTTGATGTGAATTTTTCAACTTTAGTGTGAGTTTGACGCAAGGTCATCCTATCACTAAAGTGGGGGCTAAATTTTGTGATGGAAAAAGTATCCCTTTCCTCACTTAATTTGGGAATAATTAATAAAATGAGCTAAGTGATGCCTTAATTTAGTGTTGTAATATGTTTTACATATTCACATTAAGCTTTGGGCCCCTTTTATAACATGGCTTATTTATTCCCTAATTGGTCCATTTTTGCATCCACAAGGCTAATTAAATGCATATTCCTAAGGATAATCATGACATTTAACACATGAAAAATCATAATTTAATGTTTTTAGTTATGTGTTCCAGATTTAGGGATCTGGGACTCATACACCAAATGGGGTGTATGGGTCCCAACTAGGTCTCAAGACCTGATTTCAAATGTTACATTGAACTTAACACTTCTTGAAATATGTGTCTTAGGTTTAAGCCACTGGGACTCATACACCCAACCTAGCATATGAATCCTACTTTAACCTAGGACATATTTCAAATCAAATTCTTGGAAATATTTTATTATCCTTAGATTCAAATTTTGAATGTCAGATTGTAGTGTTGTAATTTCAAGAAATTAAGCATAAACAAGTATAAATAGGTCATTTCACTAAGTTTCAATTAAGCAATCTAATACAAAAGTCTAGCAAAATTTGGAGATCAAGCATCCTAGCAAGTTTTCAAGTCATCAAGAGCATTCAAGAGAAAATCATCAAGCATTTGGAGCTATATTCGAGATTCAAGCATCATGTCAAAGTCTTCATGCATCATGTGTGTTTGTGAGCTACCATTTGTGATGTAGGTTTCATGATTCAAGAAAGCATTCAAGACAAATTTTCAAGGATTCAATCAAGATTCAAGATCCACCTTCATGCTTTTCTATTTCATTTCAAGGTTTAATTACCAAAATGGGGTTTGACAAAGGTAAACCCCTATTCACTAACAAAACAACATTTTCCCCTCTTGTTGTGTGTTTGCAAATCTAGGTGAATTGGAGCTTGAAGATCCTTTGAAGAAAAAGTTTCAAAAGTTGTCAAAGTTATCAAGAAGTTGTCATCTTCATGGAAACTCACCTACATACTAGAATTTAGACTTTCGAACTTGAAGATCAGACAAGAAGAAAGTTATAGAAGATCACTAAGGCTACAAAAATATCAATGAAACCCTAATAATGGGACTAAATCGCCCAACTTGGTGTATTAGTCATGGTATAGCCTTTTTTCCACCTTTCTACATATCCTATTCAGTCATTAGAACATTCCAGATTCTGTCCAGAAACCCTAGACTGAGACTAAATCTCCCTACTTGCCATAGCAGTCCTAGTGCACTCCAAAAGGAAATTTTTTAGAGTTTCAGACCTTGGTTTGAATCCATCATTCTTGCAAGTACTTTACTATTTGAATTGAACTTATCCATCTTGTTTCATGCTTTCAAGTGTGGACACTAATTTTGGTACCCACAATTCTCTAACACTTCTAGGGTTTTTCACCTAAAAGGAGAGAGGTAGGCCAAAAGGGCAATGTCTCCACTCAAAAATATGCAATTATGAATGAAATATACATAAATGTAATAAACTAAAAAAGGAAATGAACTATCAATGTAAAACCTAAGAAATGCAAGATGTTTGAAAACACATTGTGATATGCAAAATGGCCTAAGAATGTAAACAAACAACAATAGAAATGAATGAAACTTGAGAGGTGCACTTGGAAAATGGAATATAATGTAGAGAGGCTCTGGAATCCTATAGAATTTTTTATTGAAGCTAATTGGGACACTTACGCCAAGCTAGATCACTTAGTCTTGTTTTAGGGAGATTATGTCGAAATAGGTTTCAGCCAAATGGGTATCCAGAAATGCAGAAAATGCTTTCCAGGCCTGGAAGTGGGACTAATTCACCACTGATGGAAACTTAGTCCACATTTAGCTTTTGGGAATTTTGGAACAGGAATCTGTAGCTCTCAGTCTACACTTCTCTTCTTGATAGGTGTCTAGATCTGAATCTATAGAAATCGGGCTGAAAAGGATCTCCAAGCTTCACTTAGGGGCTTCATTGACTTGAATGACTTTGATGAAATGAAAACACCTTTTAACACCTTTCTCTTTGAAAAACCTACATACAAGACCAAAACCTTGATGTAGAAATCTGAAGATATGCAAGTAGATGCTCCAATGTATGCTTGATAGTGCCTAGAATACTTGAGAATGATTAATGTATGTATGGTAATGTATGAATGGATGTATTAGATGAATGGGGGGAATTAGAAGATGCAAAATGAGGGGAAAAACCTTTATTTATACTTTATTTTACAAAATTTCTTGAAAAATAACACATCACAGGTCGACCTTAAGGTTAAGAGAATAATATCTTGCCATAAATTTAAAATAATTTTGATTTTAGTGCCTAGTGGGACTAAGTTTCCCTGAGTGGCGACTTGGTCCCATAGGGAAATTTTACTGGGTGTCGGGAATTAAAGTTTATTTAATGATTTTTAACGAGATTACTCTCCAAAACACACTTAAGTAAGGCCGAAAAGTGTATTAAGGGGTCATTTAAACATAAGAAAATTGGGTCAAATTAGTGATGACAAGCCTACAAAAGCATGAATTTTTTTTATTATTATGGAACAAACAGGTTTTAGAGGAATCCTGAAACCCTTAACAAGCATGAAATTTTGTTACAACTCTTTACAACACTTTGAAATAAGACTTGGTAAGTGATACAAAGAAGTTATTTAAGTGAATTATAATAAAAATGTCCTAGAAAAGTGTGAAAGTGGGTTACAACACTTCACAACACTTTTACAAGACATGATAGAATTCTTAATGATTCAGAAGGGTCCAAGATCTAATATGAATGTGTTGACCACATTACAACATTAAATCTAGGCAAAATCAAGCCAAAATACATAAGAAATACTCAAATGAGTGTAAAAATGTCCAAGTATGCATTTTTTGCGACACATTTATCCCCCACTTTAGTGAGAGGATGAACATGCTTCAAACTCACACTAAAGTAGCCCAACATGCATATCAAGAGGGATCCAAGTGCACCCATGCTGGTATGATGAGACAACAAAAATCAAGAGGGGTGATCAAGCCCCCAAGATCAAGATTCCATGGAAAACCAAACATTAGCACAAAGGAACACACAAGAGAATGATGAAAAAGAATGAAAGAGAGAGAAGGAAAAGGAAAAGAGAGAATCAAATCAAGCTTTGATCATTTTTCCATCCCATTGTGGATCAGATCTAGGCTATTTGTCTAGAAAAATAAATTTATACTCACTCTAAGGAAACGAAACTCATGGTTGTCTGTCAGGTGAGAGGGCCCAAAAGGTGAGAAACATACACTCATGGCTGGTATGCACTCACACACATGGAGGTGGCTATGGGGAATGTCATGCCTTAGAATGGGCTTCTCACTCGACCATACCAAAGTTATACCTCCTAATAACTTTAATAAGGAAGCACAAAAGAAAATGACTTTTTGAGCTTTACGATATAAGCAAAACTTCGTATGCTTGGAGCTCATGAAGAAATATGATGGCACCATAGGAATACAAGTTGTGTTATGCAATGTGGCCATATAACAAATGCAAAATGCAACATGAAAAGGAATGTTCATTGAGTCTTGCTTAGATCATGTGAGGTCTTTAACTTAGGGAACATTGTGTCTAATGTCTCCAAGAGAGGACCAATCAAAGAATAGAAAATACGCAACTTAGGGGATGCAGTGCATCACATCAAGCCACCAAGAGGAATGTCATATGCTAAGATAGATCATCCTCATGAAGGGAACTATACCCGATGTCATCCACAAAGTGACAAAACACATAGTATGAAGTAACAAGGCTGCACTAAGAACCAAGAAAAAAAATACAATTTATGATAATTGCCAATGTATGTGCCCACTTTAAAAGAATTGTTACACACCATACTATGAGAAATTACTTTAAAGTAGAAAATGAAAAATGTAGAAAGAAAGAAAACATGAGAGCCAACTTGGAAAGCCCCAATTCATATCATATGTTTCTGAGTAAGGCTATGTCATGCGAAGGAAAGGAAAAAATAAAATGAAGGGGTTGCCCTCAAAATGAAAACACCAAACACATAAGGGATCTATGGATTTAGGGTTAGTATGTTCATTGCTACAATGTTTTTTTTAGAGAGCTTAGAATTTTCATCATCCCCCAAATACATAGAACTAGAAGAATGACATAAAAAGAACAAAAACAAAGAAAAATAAAAATCCTTTTGGGTCAACATGGAAGAGAAATAGGGTGTCTCAACGCTTTGCATCATCCCAAAAAGGAAAACACAAGCAAATGAAAATGAAAAGGTGAAAGAAATGAAAAATATTTTGGGTCAACATGAGAGATACATTTCAGTTTCAATGCCTTGCATGCCATCCCAAAGGAAAACACAAGAAAAAGAAAAAGAAAAGGGACCTTTTGGGTGAACATGAAAGAGATATTTTGGTCTCAATGCCTTGCATCATCCCCAAAAGGAATTTACACAAGAAAAATAAAAAGGCAAAGGAAAAGAAAAGGAGCCTTTAAGGTGAACATGAAAGAGACATTTCGGTCTCAATGCCTTGTGTCATCCCCAAAAGGAAAACAAAAGCAAAAGAGAAAAATAAAAGGAAAAAGAGATGGATGACATAGAGAAGAATAAGGTACAAATAGAGGAATGTTATAAAGAGAAGAACAGCAACAAATAGAACATCACAGGGGAACACGTTATGTACATGCAAACACACGAAAGGAAAAAGAAAAAGAACATGTAAAAGACTAGTAAGGAAAATGCGAGTCAACCATCAAGCAAATCATCTTCCTCCCAATCATGTTCATGATATGCCAAGGGTGGGCAACTAGCCAAAGGGACAAGAGCAAGTGTTGAACTAGGGGAAGTACTAGTTTCTACACTCTTTGTAGGAGATTTTTCATTTAAGCTCATGGAAGAGGAAAATAATGTATTCAGATCAATATGCACCTCTTCGTCTATTTTAGCGATCTCATCATCATCATCTAGATTAATCACAATAGGAGGATGAATGATAATGTCCAATGAAGGGTGTACCATTTTTTGTGATTATTGTATTGGATCATTTTGTTGTGATTGGGGAGGAGGATCATCATGCATTTTTTTTCAAGTGCGGATTTTGGTTTTCTTTGTTTTCTTCTACTTTTAATTTGCTATCAAGGGCACAACCTCTATGCCTACGCTCCCTAGCTCCTATGTTTCTTTTGGTTTTATTATCGAGTTGTGTTTGTAAAAGAGCAGGTTGATCAACCATAGGTTGTTTTTCTTCCCTAGGGGGAGGAACGAAAGCAACCAAGGAAGGTTGGTCAACCACTTTCTCCTTTGCTTTGTAAACTTGTTTTATACAAGGAGGTGTGACGGAGTTGTTATCATCATCTCGTGGTCTCTTAGATGATGTTGGGGAGGTTTTGGGTGTTGGTTGAGCTTGGTTGGGTGGTTCTTGTTCAGGTTGAAGCATTGTTTCATCTAGGATAGGAGTGTCGGAAGTGGATGGGGACATGTTGTAGAGAGACAAGTCTACTATTTTCTTTACTTTGAATTTTTGGTAAGCAATGAAAAAGAAGTCTTTGTGAGGCATTATAGGTTCCATGGGCTCGAGCCAAAAGGCTTCTAAGGAAAAGTTACCTTTAGAAGACAAAGGGTTAAAGTCGCTATGGTGAACAATGAATATTTCATTGTCAAAGGGAAACTTTAAACATTTGTGTATGACCGAAGGGACAACTTTCATTGAGTGAAGCCATGGATGGCTTAGCCACAAATGAAACTGGTCTGAATGCAGGATGATGGAGAATGTGAAATCCAATGGTTTTGGTCCTATCTGTAAAGGGAGGATGATCAATCCTATTGTAGGGAAAGAAAAACCATTGTGTGTTTTGATCCATGCTTTCAGTTTATCATAACCATTTTGATAAAGATCATGTAATATCGAAAATGCCTCAGTGATCACATTCTCTCCATAGGCGGGATCTATGAGTATACCATTAGTGGGCTTATCATAAATATGATAGGCTATGTAAAGAGGACCATCAGGGAGATTTTGAAGTATGTCCTTAGAGGAGAAAGTAATATCAAGAGATTTCTTAGGTTGGCCCTTATGAGGGATAACGTCTATCGCACATACCATTTCATGCATAGGATTAATAGTGGGAATATGTGGAATGGGATCAAGATGTTCATCATCTATATCAACATTCATCACATCATTCTTTGTAGTTTCACTAGATTTGACAAATGAAACATTGTGTTTGGGCATTGGATTAGTAAAAATCTGTAAGTTTTGATTTGGAGGGGCAACAGACTTATTTCCTTGATCATTAACACCCGCAATGGATAGATGGCCGGAATCAATGAGGTCTTGCACAAGGTGTTTAAGATGCTTACAATTTTTTGTGTTATGTCCATTTTTTCTATGATAATGGAAATAAGCATTAGATTTAAATTTTAGAGGTAAATGTTTAGTAGGATCAGGTGCTTTAACGACAAACAAGGTAATCATATGTTGTTGTAAAAGTTGGGACATTGTGTTATGAAGGGTGTCTGGTAAAGGTGTGAATTATCTTTTCGGATCTCCATAACTATAAGGTATCATAGTTTTAATAGTTGCTACTAGGTTGTTAATGGGTTGAGTTGGTTGTTGAGGGTGGTTGAACTATAAGAACTCTTTGTTTTTCTTTCTAAATGATTGGGAATTTTTTTGGTTGGCATGTTCAGATTTCTCAGTTCAGCTAGAAGTGGACTTTGCATCATGACTACTAACTGAATTTTGATAATCGCAAAGGGTGGTACACAAGTGCATAAAGGAGGGAAATTTCATCATGGTAATTTTTTCCTAAAATTTGGTTTGCAATTTTTTTATAAACATCTTTTCAAGATGTGGATCAGGAATCTTGACATCAATTTGAGAATAAAGTGATTGATAGCATGATATAAAATTAGTTATATTTTCTTCTTCATGTTGCTTGCATCTCATCAAATCGGCCAAGGTCTTCTTTGGGGTCATATGCACTTGGAAATGATTTATAAATGCATCAACTAGTTCATTGAATGAACAAATTAAATTATTCAGTAAAGATGAGAACCATTTCTTGAGGCAGTGTCTTTTAGAGTCCAAGGAAACAATTTTTCTATCAGTTTATCATCAAGGAAAAAGTCACTACATAAGGGGGTGTAAGCATTAACATGGTTAGAAGGATCTCCCTTCCCTCCATATTTCTCAAATCTAGGCATCTCTATTCCTTGTGGCATCGATGCTTTCAATATTTCCAAAGATAGTGGGATGCTTCGAACATAGTAGGTGGGTGGTCTGTTTGTATTTTGGTTTATGGTGGATTTTTTTTTTGCGTGGATGAGATGGTTTGGAAAAGTTGTGTTATGAGAGGGTCAATGTAAGTGGTATGAGGTGGAAGGGAAAGTGGTGATGGAGTGTATTTAGTGGTAGGGCAAGTGAAGGGAATTCTTATAGATGGTATGGTGGAAGAGGATAGAACATGCGATGCCACATAGGAATTAGGAATGCTAGCAGGAATAGTCGAGGAAGGAATCACATTACTAACCTGTTACATTGTTTTTGTGACTTGAGGAGTGGTATAGGTAGGTATGGATGCTACTGTTGAAGGAGGAGTGTGAGGTCCTCCTTGGCTAACCATAGTGTTTGTTGTTTGAGATGTACTTGAGGTAGAAGGAACATGTTTTTGGTATATCTCAACTATTTGTTTCATAACATCTAGGCCTGCTTTGTTTTCAAGAATGCGATGGATGTTTTCTATGGCAGGAATTATAGTGTTTGAAATGTTTTCAAGACATACTTGATGTTGAAGATATGTTAAGTCCTCATGAATGTTAATGATTTTTTCTTGCTGGATGTGACCATTCTTTGTGTCAACTTGCATGTTATTGGAAGGAAAAGAGTTGCTAAAGGTAGTATCTATGCCTAGTGTACTAGTTGCAATACTAGGATTGGAAGCTTTAGATAACCCAAGATCCACAATGAGTGTATTATCATGGGATAACATGAGTCTCAAACTTCTTCTCACTAAGGTATTAGCAATAGGACATCAAACACTCATGCAAAGGTTTCTAAAATGCACAAATGCAATGTAAACTAAGAACAATAAAATGTTGATAACTAAAATTTTGGAAAGCAACACATAAATGCAATAACAGAAAATAGAAATGCAAAAAAGGATCTAAAAATGATAGAAATTACAGTGCAGAATGTGCAAGTGGACTAAGTCACCCAGTGTGGAGAATTAGTCTCAGTAGTGATTTTTTAAAGAATTTTCAAAAAATTTAAATGGAATTTTATGATTTTTCGAGTTATAGATGCAGGTATAATATGAAAATGCAATTTTTTTTTGAATTTTTAATGAAATGCAATGCAAAAATGTAAGCTATATGAGCTTTTCACTAAGGCATTTTTTTTAAAACCATAGGATGCAAATTAAACAATGCAAGACCTAATGCAATGTTGATGCAAGTTATTCCTAGGATGTAAATGCACTTGAAATCAGAAGTAAAAAGTTCCAAAGTTGGGTTCACCAAAATGTGGACACTGATTTTGGTACCCACAGTTCTCTAACACTTCTAGGGTTTTTCACCTAAAAGGAGAGAGGTAGGCCAAAATGGGCAATGTCCCCACTCAAAAATATGCAAGTATGAATGAAATATACCTAAATGCAATGTTTTAAATGTAATAAACTGATAAATGAAATGAACTATTAATGTAAAAACTAAGAAATGCAAGATGTTTGAAAACACGTTGTGATATGCAAAATGACCTAAGAATGCAAACAAACAACAATAGAAATGAATGAAGCTGGAGATGTGCACCTGGAAACTAGAATATGATGTAGAGAAGCTCTAGAATCTTGTAGAATTTGTTGTTTAAGCCAATTGGGACACTTCCGCCAATTTGGCCGACTTAGTCCTATTTCGGGGAGATTCTATCAAAATAGGTTTCAGCCAAATGGGTATCCAAAAAAGCATAAAACACTTTTTTAGGCTTGGTAGTGGGATTAATTTGCCATTGATGGCAACTTAGTCCACCTTTAGCCTTCAAGAATTTTGAGACAAGAATTTGTAGCTCTCGTTTTGCACTTCTCTTCTTGGCAGGTGTCCGGATTTGAATCTGCAAAAATTGGGCTAAAAAGGATCTCCAAGCTTCACTTAGGGATTTGTTGACTTGAATGACTTTGATAAAATGACAACACCTTTTAACACCTTTATCTTTGACAAATCTGGATACAAGACCAAACCCTTGATGTAGAAATTTGAAGATATGCAAGTAGATGCTCCAATATATGCTTGATAGTGCCTAGAATACTTGAGAATGATTAATGTATGTATGGTAATGTATGAATGGATGTATTAGATGAATGGGGGGAATTAGAAGATGCAAAATGAGGGGAAAACCCTTTATTTATACTCGATTTTACAAAATTTCTTGAAGATAACACATCGCAGGCCGACCTTAAGGTTAAGAGAATAATATCCTACCAAAAATTTAAAATAATTTTTATTTTTGTGCTAAGTGGGACTAAGTCGCCCCAGGTGGCAACTTGGTCCCACTAGGGTAATTTTACTGGGTGTCGAGAATTGAAGTGTATTTAATGATGTTTAACGGGATTATTCTCCAAAACACACTTAAGTAAGGCTGGAAAGTGTATTAAGGGGTCATTTAAACATAAGAAAGGGTCAAATTAGTGATGACAAGCCTAGAAAAGCGTGAAATTTTGTTACAACTCTTTACAACACTTTGAAATAAGACTTGGTAAGTGATACAAAGAAGTTATTTAAGTGAATTATAATAAAAAGGTCCTAGAAAAGTGTGAAAGTGGGTTACAACACTTCACAACACTTTTACAAGACATCATAAAATTCTTAATGATTCACAAGGGTCCAAGACCTAATGTGAATATGTTGACCACATTACAACATTAAATCTAGGAAAAATCAATCCAAAATCCATAAGAAAGACTCAAATGAGCGTAAAAATTTCCAAGTATACATTTTTTAGCGACACATCAAGTTTCTAGGTTTTTGTGCATAAGTGTTTTTAGTTCTCCTTTGAAGCTTCATTTCATGGTGAATCCCTATCCAATCACACAAGGAAACCCCTATTACATCCCTCAATCAAGTTATTTAGTTGATGGATCTAGGTTTCCTAATGATTAAAGTGTGAAGTAGGCCCAATTCCATCTCCCAAATGGTGGAACCCTATTTTCGTTTAATCAGGATCGAGCTGAGTTTTTCTTAGATTTAGGTTTTCTCAATGGGATAGTTCAAGAAAGGTAGGTTCCCACAATACTTTGTGAAATTTTATTTTCCTATTGGTGTGTGTGTGTAACATCTACGTCAATAGAACCTAGACAAACCACTACACAAAAGATTTAACTTACTACCATGGTTTAAAATTAGAACAAGAGAAGGGGTTCAAAAGACTTTGGTTGGAAGGGGACTCATTGAACATGATTAATTATTTGAGGAGAGCTAGCCCTCCCTCCTAGAATACAAAACATTTAATTCAGAACTCCTTAGTTGTCTTGGGTACCTTTGATGATGTCTATGTTTCTCATATTTATCGAGAGGCTAATAATCTTGTTGATTGCATTTCCAATATGGGTGTGATCACACCTAGGTGTTGGGACTCTAATGATTTCCTTCCTACTTAAATTCAAACGAGATCATAAATGATGAAAATAGGTCACATGTTCCAAGCGATGGTTGGAGGGATTCCAAGAATTAATTACATATTTATTTTGATAAGACATTTGTGTTGGCCTATTTACCTAGATTTTAGAGGTAGAGATATAGGAAATCACTAGAAGCTTAGTTTCATGATGCCAACCAGTATTGAAGATGTTATAGTTACACACCTTGTGGGTGTTTTTCTTCTCCTTATGTTTTGTTGCTTCTATTTTTCTCTAACAATTTTCTTTTCTAGGGAAGGAGTTTTTGTTTCCATTGGATAGTTTAGGATGGGTGGTGATAGATGTTGAACTGAGCTAGTAACTTGCAATGAAATAATGGTGAATGGTTTAGTTTGTAAATTTCTAGAGAAGGGTGGTGTGACACCTTATTTTTGTAAACTCCATAGCATTGATTCCTGGGTGTCACAGGAGTTTGTAAATGGATGGAAGAATAGGGTTCCATTAATATATGGAGTTGAAATCAACATTATGGAGGAGTTGATCACAGAGGTGATTGGCCTCTCCTCAAAAGGAAAAAAATTCTATAGGGAAAGGTCAACCACTAAATCTATCATGGAAAATTTCCTAAAATAGAATGAGAGGTTGAAGCTTAAGAAGATGGGTAGTGGTGGTTATGACAAATCTTCCTTGAAACCCATTTGGAGGTATGTGGTTATGGCTGTGATGAATTACTTCATGTTGGATGGTAGGTTTTCAATGATTTATGGATACCATTTCATGCTCCTTAGTCATTTTAGACATAATAGGGTTGTCTCTTTCCACTATTATTTGCTACCTTCTCTTGAAAATGGTATTATTAACTTCCTCAAGAATTTGAACAACCCTTATTTGCATGAGGGGTTAATGCTCCTATTAGTTGAGCATATCAAGGCCAATTATGTAATTGAGACTCCTAAATTACATAAGAGGCGTAAGGTCAAGGATACTCTCTCTGAGCTTGACACATGGGACAATTCAGAGAGTGGTGAAGGAGAGGATGTTGGGTCTGATTCTTTTGAGGACCCTCGAGATGATCCTAGTAAATCCTCCAAGAAAAGGACCAGGAAAGAGGATTCCTCTTCTTGGTCAGGGGGCTCCTTTACCGACTTGGACTGGGAAGGGGAAGGTAAAGGCTCCTCTAAAATAAAAAAAAGCTAGTGTGAAGAAGGTAGAGTCTCCTCTGTTGATTGGTGTTAAAATTATTAATTTGGAGAGGCTTGGGGAAGGGATCGACTCTTCAAAAAAATTAAAAATCAACTAGGAAGAAGGAAGACTATCCTCACTGCTTGGTGTTAAAATAAGAATTCAGTTAGGGAATGGTAGAATGAGGAAGGTGGGGAAGACTTTTATGGAAAAAGGTGCCCCTATTATGGGTAAAGGGAAGGGAAAGATTGGTGAAGTTGTGGAGGAGCTGTTGGGAGGTATGGAGTTCACTACTAAGGAGTTGACACAAAGGAAAGACAACAATGATATCAGCCTTGATAAGGTGATTAACGTGGAAGTCGAGTTGTTGGACATTGGTAAAGAGAAGTTGGTCACCCCATATGGTAAGTTTCATTATGTTGCTAAAGCTCTCTAGTTGATGCATGGTAATGATGTTGTTCACCTTGCGAGGGAGGGGAATGGTAATATCTTCTTGTTGTTGAAATGGATTCTTAATGAAGTTAAGCATCTTCATTTGAAGATTGATTTTGCGGCCTAGTTCAATATATCTCTCGCTAAAAGTAATACTTTGGAATATTCGGTTTCCAAAAGGTCAAAGTTATGCATAGTACCCTTGACAGATTTTGTGGCTGATGTGGAAAAGCTAAAGGTTGATCATGAATCCAATTGGTAGCTCTTGAACAAAAAGTGTTGAATATTCTTGAAGATATTGCTACCCTAGTTTTTGTGAGTTGTGTGTTTTCGTTAAAAGTACAGAGGTTCTAATTGTACTTAATGAAAAGTTAGGCAATGGATTGGTAAGCTGCTACTCAATGGGAAGGAGATGTTGGTCCTGGATGATGTGGCATTATTGGGTAATGTTGAGACTGGTAAAGATGATGGTCCTTGCATTCAGACTAGGAGTAAAATTAAGAAAGGTGGAATGGTGTCTATCAATGAGCTTAACAATGTGGTTAAGATGCATGACAAAGTTATTGCTAGTTATGCGGAGGTAGTGAGAATTCTTATGAATTTACAGTAGTTGTTGTCTCTCTTTTTTGTCTATGTTATTTGTCTTGTGCTTGTTGATTGTCTGCTACTAGTTTAGCTAATGGTTGGTTTTTGCTTAGGGGCTACTTGGTTTCAATGTTCTTCTTTATTTAGCAGCTTGCCCTTTTTTGTGCAAGGTTTTAGGAACCCTTCAAAACCTATTTTCCTAATCAAAAAGTTCATATTTGAAGGGTTTTATATCACATGTTCTTCCAAGTATTTTGTGTAACCTGGATAATTTCCAAACTAACTTTTGGCCATGAGCCCTACTATTTATTCCCTCGTAGCTAATTTTGTTACTGACCAAGTATGTTTTCTTTATCAAATTTCTTAGTTTACCTGGTTATTTTACTTCTCTTGACTATTGTAATTTGTTGCAAGTTAATAAATTTCACCTATGTAATATTTATTTATACCATATATAGAAGGTTCCAAAATGTTTATTGTATCCATGCAAGTTACCTACCTTGTCTATATCCTTATCCATTTTTTATCAATGATTAAAAAAATGGTAAACATAATATATAACGAAAAACTAGCATGTGTTTAAAAGTACCAATTCTAACAAATGCATAAATCCAAAATAAGCCATAAAACTTCATAATATATCCTTGCCATGAAAAGAAACAAATGGGCCATGTATACACAAAAATCACAAAACCCTAGCTATGAACACAAATAAAAACAATAAGCATCTTCCTTGTTCTAAGTATGGAACAAAGAATGTTAAATTTGGCAAGAAAAACCTTCTTGTTAGGTTGGCCTAAAACACTATCTATAACTTTAACATGTTATTAAAGGTTTTTCTATAATGATATGTGATAAACAGAAAAATAAGATAAAGATTACATAAATCAAATAGAATACCTAGCTTTTGATCATTGGTATGATATAGAATTACACCATTACAACAACCTTGTACATTTATAATTTTAAATATCAGATTTAGTTCTCTCTTGTACCCAAAAAAATATGAATTCATTGTAGATGGCAATGAACCTAAGCAACTGGTCATTTAAACATAATAGTAACTAGAAACATTCAATTTTCTTTATTAATATCCAAATTCAATGTCAATAAACTTTAAAAAATGGAGGAACACAAAATGTTATCCTTAACAAATAAAAATAATGTTTAAGGGGAAGATGAGAGAGATTTTAAAATGTTCTTGCAAGAGAGATTAGAATCCACTTAAAATAGTTTTTATAAGACAATGGTTGCTAAAATAAATTGCCACAACTAGACATCTGATATGGCCCATTATATATATCTAAGGTTAGATTATGAATTCATGTTGATGAACTTTTGGTTTTCTATATTCTATTGATCGGAATGGATGATTCCTCCAACAATTAGGCACGTAAACCCATGCCACTAGAGGATTACTGCATATCCTTGATGGAGAGTTCTATTGCAGTCCCAAGAAGGAATTAAACAACCACATGCAAATGACAAGAATAAACACCTCTATGAATATTTGATTAAAATCAATATACCAAATTTTGGGATCTTTGTTTGGAACAAATGCCCAATATAATAGGACATAAATTATTTTCGGGCATGCATAAATGAGACTACTAGCTTTTGTGGCTTTTAGGGACACATAAATTCCCCCTTCACTTAGCAATAATCCAATCTCCCAATGGACCAGTGCACACAACTCAAGCAACTTAACAAGCATGGGTGTCTATTTGAGACCTCAAGCTAGCTACTTTTCTCCAAACTAATTGAGAAAAGATAAAACAATAAGTTGCAAAACCCACCCGTGAAAAGAAAAAAAGAAGGTGGGCCACAAGAAACCATCCATATGTTGTCTCTAGAGAAATAGAAATAAGCCACTTATTGTGGAGTTGCATTAAACAAAATGCACATGTATATAAGAATAACAAAAGATAACCCTTGCCCTAAAAAGGAATAAGTACCCATGTATAACCACAAAATACTAATTTCAACAAAAAATGTTTACAACATGCTCACCTCATTTTTCTTTGTATGCACAATACATAACAACTTTGCTCCATTTACTTTAAGCCACTATAAAATTTTAGTGGAGTAGGACTCTTTACCAGACACAAAAAAATGAGATTATTGATATTTTACTATTTGTAAGGCTAGGGTGATTCCCAATGCAATTGGGTACAATCCTTGAGTTAATATTATTGCCAATTATTCTCTCATTTGTGTGTAGGTCACTCATAATTGGGAAAAAGTTTGAGATTACTAGTTTGTTTACCTTGACCTTGCTTTCATTTTGCTATGTTGCCACATAAAATCATTTAATTATATAACATTCATCGTCTAAGAACAATTACTTGGCCTTTGGAATATAGTATTGAAAGGTTAAGTAATATAACATTCAATTTCAAACATGTAGATTATTATGAATTTGACTTGCTTCAATAATCTCAAGACACATTAAAATCTGGTAGCAAACCCCAAAAAACAAAAAATGCCTTAAAAACATTCAAAACTATCCAATTTTCAAAACCTATAAACCCTAACTTCATATAGAGATTTCTAAAAAAGATTTCTTTGCAAAATTGAAACTGACAAAAAGAAATGGGTCATAACCCCAATTAGGTCAGAAAAGACCTTGCCTGCTACAAAAATTCCAAACCTTATCATTATTTTTGTGTTAATAGGCACATTTGCAAAGCTTTTGTTGTGAGTAGTCGACCATCAAGAATGTAGGAAGAGGAACCATGACTTGCAAAACCAAAAATGTCGTGAGAACAATGAATGTGAAACAATACAATGAAAAAACAAAAAATATAAGCCTTACCTAGTCGACACGTCCCCTTCCATGGATGTAGATTTCGTGTCTCTCTTGCTAATGGACATGACACAAATGTTATGAAAAATGAGATTATGTTTAAGTGTGAACAAGAGTTAGGGATAGTCATATTTGGGTTAGGTTTGCAACTTTTTAGTCATATGTAATTTATTAATAAATTATAAATATAAATCATCTAGCTCAATAGATATCATGTAGTATGTTTTAGGATTATTAGGAAATAAATGTCGCATATATTTAATTAATTACTAATAATATGTTGTATAATTTATTAACATCGTGCGTTCATATTCAAATGGCTAAGTGATTTTTTCATGACAAAATGTCCAAATATTAGAGCAAGTGCAATCGAGGATCAACAGTGGTAATTTAATTGACTGACTAATATGAATAAGAGGTAAAAAAGTAATATTTTAAGCACCTTTTATAACTACACGTAATAAAGGAATTAAATCTGATTATTCCATCTTAATATATTAAATTTTGAAAAATATAAAATTAAAATGCATTTCTAGATCCTCCTCCCTATCTGCTTGGAATCATATCTTTGGGGAATCCCTAGTCTCCCTGTACGTTTATAATATTGATCGTGGAATCGTTCATATCTTTCCTTATCATACGTATAAAATATTGATGGTTGAATCGTTCATATCTTTCATTATCATATATAAACAGAAACGTCATTTCCCATAAGGAATACAGCTGTTTTGACAGGAAATATAAGCTTTATTTTGGGTCATGTCTTATACGGACACATCGAGGAACCCAAAAACTATGTAAACAAAATAAAATTTTAAAAAAATTGCATTCTTCTTAACATTATAGTTACACAAGATTCCTTCACACGCGTTTCCTTAATTTAAAAAAAATAAAAAATGGAGCGAGCTCCACCTCTCCCAGACTACACCTTCCAAGATGGCAACAGGAAGTGGAAAGTGACAGTGGGCTCCGCCTCTCACATACTTTCCCTTCCAAAGGGAGAGTGGATACCATATTATATGCTTATGCTGTCCACGTCTGTTCAGAGCAGGTGAAATGGTCTTACTCTTTCCCATTCAAACACAACCACTCAATGTACGCGTTTGGTCAATGTTGTCTTTGTCACCACCTCTCTCAGCCATTCAATTCCCCCCTTTTAAATGCTCTGCACCTCACCTTCTCACCTGCACAACAAGCCCTTTTTCATTGCTCTCTCATCTTTTATTCTTTCTGTCTTCAGTTCAATCCAATTTCATGGCATCTACTTCTAAAGCACAGATTGAAGATGCAGCCCCATCTACTTCTTCTTCTGGTAGGTTCTCAAAGCCCGCCTTTCCCATATATGAGTCTCCCAGAACTAAACTCGCCTTCCAACGCGATAAGAGGTATCATGTGTTTCTGAGTTTCAGGGGATCAGATGTCAGAAACACTCTGGTTGATCATCTCTACCAAGCTCTCTCCGTGGCAGGACTCAATGTCTTCTTGGACACTCACAAATTGGAAAAGGGGGAGATTATTTGGGAGAGCTTGGAAAAAGCGATCAAGAGCAGTGCCATACGCATTCCTATATTTTCCAAAGGCTATGCAAACTCAGCTTGGTGTCTCAAGGAGGCCGCTGCAATGTTGAACTCCCCTGGCCTCATTATTCCTCTTTTTTATGATGTGGATCCAACTCATGTTAGATATCCTGTAAATGAGTCCAGTCCTTATAAGCAATCATTTCTCAAACATTATAGCCATCCAGATCGACACCCAAGAGAAGAGGTTGATAAGTGGAAGAATGCCCTTCTAGAAATCTGTTCTCGCTCAGGCTGGTCCATGGATACAACTCAGGGGTAAGTAACGAGCCTTACTTTTTGTTTGCTTTTCGATATTTTTTTATTTGTTATTTTTTGGAAATGGATAGTATAATTATTTAGAATATAAATATTTAAATATGGTTTATATTTTTATTTTGAATTGGAAAAATAAAAGGTGCTTATAATATATATAATTTTTTTAATTAAATCAAAATATATGATTTTGTAAACATAGGTTTATTAGTTTTACTTTAGAACTATTTAAAAATTCATTGATGAGGATGTTCGTTTTTGTTATTTATTTATTTTTCAGTCATTTTGTTGAACTACTATTTATTTAATTTAAAATTCTTCTTCCAACATTTTTAATATTTTTTTTTTTATTAATGTAAGAATTATTTTATTATGAAATTTCATAAATAAAATAGAAAATAATTTGTGTCACTAAATAAAAATATTATAAAATTGATGTGTACTAATAATATTTAGGTTTTACATTAATATTCAATTTTTAAATAATACTCTATCTTTAGAGGTAGCATGTCATAATGCACTTTGTTGAGTTTGGTTTGTCCTACCATCTTATTTTATAGTTGCACATTTATCATTTGTAGAGTTAAGGTGAAAATTATTTATTTAATTTTTACTTAAAACATTTTTTTAATACCATTTATGAATTTTATTTTGTTTTCTAACAAAAATTATCTCATTTTACTCATAACAACCTTAAATCATTTTCCTACCTTTTTATCCTCACTCCATATTTTATTTAATTATCTTATTTTTATTGTGATGGTTAAACTCTATATTTTCTTTATTTTTTAACTATGATGGTTAAACTTATTATTAAAGTTTTTACTTTAAAAATGTTTAAACTAAGACAAACAATTTATGAAAAAAAAAGAAAATTATTTCATTTGTCTTTCATATATTTATATTAAATGTTTTGACATGTAAATAGTTGTCATTATAGAACCTTAGAATAAAAAAATTGTTGATATAAAATTAATAAAATTTATATATTTATATTATTTTTTTATTTAATATAATTTATATATCTATGTTATTTTTCATTTAATATAATTTATATATCTATATTATTTTTTTATTTAATACAGTTTATATTATAAAATAAAAATTGTTATATGCAAAGCTCAAGAATAAAATTTATAATCATAGTTTGTATTTTCCAATGATTTGACTATCCTATCTACCCTTAAAAATTATGATTTGTATATATATTTTAATTTAATTTTAATATTTTAGTTTAGATAATATAAAATTATAATTAAAAAATCATATTTTTTTAATAAGTTTTTATTTTTAATATAATATCATTATTTAAAATTTTCAATTTTTTTTTTTATAAAATTACCTCTTTGATTAATTTTTCTTAATTAATAAATACATGCTAATAAATTTTAATCATATTTTTATAAAAGAAAATAGATTAGTTTTAAACTTTTATTTTTATTTATTCTTTATTAATTTTATTTAATTCTTAATTATAAATTATATTTACATATCATTTAACTCTTTTCCACATAATTTTTCAAATATAATTATTTTATTTAAAGATTTTTTCTTAAATTTAATATGCTAAAATATATAGTTTGATTTTTTAAATTACATGTGTTTTTTCTTTTTCTTTTTAATTTTTAATTTTTTCATAAAAAGGGGGTAAAAATTTATTGAATCAACCTGTAAAGTACAAAAGCAAGGGCCACAAGCCCAGAAGAGAAAACAACACTAACAAAAGGAAGCCCCCGAAGGGGCACAACTAATCACCCATATCTTCCTTGACCAGCCTCTCAAGATCTTGAGCACAATCTGGAGGCAAGTGAGCCCAATCTCCTGCCATCCATCCCTCCCCGCAATCTGAAGCCCACTTAGCCAGGCAATCAACAGTCCTATTCCACTCGCGAGGAACATAGCAAAAAGAGACTGCATCCAAAGAAGCACTCAGCTTAAGAATCTTCCTACCTACCACAACCAGATGCCAATCCACATTCTCCATCTTTTGCAGATTCAACATATCCACCACAACCTGAGAGTCAAAATCACAGATAATCTTACTCCATCCCAGAGCACAACCTCTTTCAAGAGCCAAGAGGACAACAAGTGCCTCCATGTAATTATTGGTCTGTAACCCCTTATAATAAGAGAAGAAGAAAATAACCTTACTAGAGCAATCACTGCTGATTCCTCCAACCCCAGCATGCCCTGGATTTCCCCTGGAAGACCCATCGGTATTGATCTTAAGGGTCCCCAGAGGAGTGAGGGACCACTTTCCCTCCCTACAAACCTTTCTTTTAGCTTGCTTGCTTCTAACTTGTTGCTTCTTACAAAGGGCATCACTACAACTAGCACAAGAAATATTCAAGTTGTGAACCACTCGCACATCTCCAGGATCAATATCCTCAGAGAGGTCACACTTCGCAGCTAGGGTTTCCTAAAGCATATTTATCACTTGCAACCACACCTATTGCACCATCTTCAACTTATCCTGAAATATCTTGTGGTTCCTTTCCAACCACACCTGCCAGATAATAAATCCTGGACCAATGTCCCAAGCCACCTCAAGAAAGGAGGTCTTAGAAGGGGGTCTACCAAGACTATTCCAGAACTCAACCAGAGAGTTAGCATGAATACAAGCATGCTCCCAAGTTTCCCACCACCAGTGCCAAATAACCCTGGTGAAAGAGCAGTGGAAAAAGAGGTGCGAGCTATTTTCTTCATTTTTATTACATAAAATACAGATAAAAGGCCCATGAAATCCCCTCTTTTGAAGATTCTCCCAAGTAAGGCATTTATTCTGCACCACTAGCCACAAGAAAAAATTACATTTGGGCCAAGCAGACTTATTCCAAACCTGCTTCCACCAAGAACTGTCCATCCTACCAAAAGCTAATCTTTCCAGCTCTTGATAACTAGATGCCACTGAAAACTTTCCCTTTGGATTAGGTCCCCAAGCGAGGGTATCAGCTTCTCTCAAAGAGTTACATGATCTACCTGCAAGAATCTTAGCAAGAGTCTCCCTCTCACCCTCAGAACCCTCTGGAGGCCATTCACAAGGTTCTTTCCATCTGACTCCCTCGCCACACCTCACCCTTAAAGTCACCTTAAAATCCACAACTTTACTCCAGCTAGCTGCAAGAAAGCTATCACAAAGAGGTTGAAGGTGGGGGTATTGAGATAAGAAAGGAGGGAACCCATCCCAAGAATCCTCCCAGAACAAGGCATCTGAACCCTGATTACAAATCCAGAAAAGACCCTTTTTCACTAGCTGCGCTCCTTTTTTCAAAGTATCCCAAACCATGGATCCCCTTCCTGTCAAATTGTATCTTGGTACATCTTTCCCATTCACCCCACCAAGATACTTAACATTAAGGATATTAGCCCATCCTTGATCCTGGCTTATGCACCATCTCCAAAAGAGCTTAGTAGCAAGAGCCCTACTGATCAAGCTCATTTTCTGCAAACCAAGGCCCCCATCCTGCTTTGATATGCAAACACAATCCCATTTGACCAAACTCTGCTTAGAGAATAGCAAGTTACCTGTCCATAAAAACTGTCTGGAAAGGGCATCAAAATCCTTAATGAAACCAACCGGGGCTGTCTACACAAGACACCTATATATAGGAAGAGCCTGGACAATGAACTTCAAAAGAGTCACTCTACTAGCAGTTGAAAGCCACCGGTGGGTCCAATGACTCACCTTGCTCCGAAACTTATCCAAAATTTCCTGCCACACACCTCTTGACAATATTTCATCTGAAAGAGGGATTCCAAGGTACACAAAAAGGAAGAGTTCCAATTTGAAACCTCAAGATTCGAGCAATCCTAGCTTGAATAGGAGCAGGGGTATTGAAGAAAAAGATATGAGACTTTTCTTCGTTAATCTTCTATGCTGAGGCTTTCACATAAATATCTAATGCTCTTCGAAAATTAATTGCCTCCTAAATTCTTGTTGCACCCATCAAAGACATATCCACAAATTGGAGGTGGGAAGAAGGAGGAATACCATGCCCCCACTTCCAACCCTGAAGCAGACCCTGCCTAACTTGAGACTTGATAAATCTTCCCAAGCCTTCTGCCATCAAAATGAATAGGTAAGGGGAGAGAGGATCCCCTTGCCTAAGGCCTTTGGCTGCACCAAATAGATCTATAGGTTCACCATTGATCAGGACAATAAAAGAGGGTGAAGTAATGTAGCTCATAACCCAACTAATCCACTCCCTCCCAAAACCAAAGGCTTGAAGAAATTTTTGCAAAAAACTCCATTTGACCCTATCATAAGCCTTGGCCATGCCAAGCTTTATGAATATGGCTTTCTCCTTAGAGGCAACCATAGAGTGCACAACTTCCGCAGCTATAATAACCCCATCCAAAATCCGCCTTCCTATAACAAATCCCCCTTGCTCCTCAGAGATTAGATTATTGAGCCATGGCTTTAATTGTTCAACTATCACTTTAGTGATTATTTTGTACGTCACATTGCACAAAGCAATAGGTCTAAAGGAGTTAAGAGAGTTAGCTCCTTCCTTTTTTGGGATGAGGGCAAGGAAGGTAACATTCAAAGCCTTAAGCATTTGCTTATTGCTAAAAGATTCTTGCACCACTTCAAAGAGGTCCATCTTGACTATATCCCAAAAATCTTGAAAGAACTCTATAGGAAAACCATCTGGTCCAGGGGCTTTACCCTTTTTATTCCAAACACCACTGCTTCTATCTTAGATAGAGAGATAGGTTTAATGAGAGCCTCATTCATTTCAGGAGTGACAATGGGGGGGCTGCACTCCAGCACCAAATCCTCCTCAACCCTAGCAGGATCGGAGTCTTCTGAAAATAGACTGCCAAAAAATCGAGTGGCCTCAAGAACAATCTCCTTATGAGAGGAAACCAAAGTCCCTTTAGTTGTCATGAGAGAATTGAGAGCACTTGTCTTCTATCCTTTACAGTGTTGTGGAAGAACTTAGTGTTTTTGTCCCCTTCTTGAAGCCAATCAATCCGAGCCTTTTGTTTCCAATAAATCTCCTCTCGTAGCTCCCATTCTTCCAATTCTCTCAGTGCCATAAATTCTTCTCTAAATAGCCCATCAGATAGACCCTGCTCGCTGATTTGACAAGTAATAGTGTCCACCCTCAGCTGAGCATCTCTCTTAGCTGCGAAGAGGTTTCCAAAACACATCCTATTACACCTTTTCAACTTAAGCTTAACATACTGTAATTGATTAACAAAGGAAAACATAGCAGTGCCATAAGCAGGCTTCCCTTCCCCCCACCAAGCAAGCATATGATCCTGAAGAGAAGCATCCCTCAACCACATATGCTAAAAATTAAAAGAGGGATTCTTTGTCATTCAAAACTTAGAGGCAAACAAAAGAATTGGCCAGCGATCTGAACCTCTCCAGTCCAAAATCTCTGATCTGGTATTCCAACTATCTGCCATCCAGTAGCAGGACACAAGAGACTTGTCTAACCTTTCTGCTATCACCTCTGCCCCACATCTTCTATTATTCCAAGTGAACAAACCATTGGAAGGTGTAATATCCACAACCTTCAAACTTTCAATATTACTTCTCAAAAGGCTCGCAGAAGGGTCAAGCCTGGGATTACCTCCACGCTTCTCTTCCAAACTTAAAACTGCATTAAAATCTCCTGCTATAATCCAGGGAAACAAAAGAGTAAGAGAGCAAACATATCCTATATGTGACCAAAGTAAAGCTTTTCCCATAAAATCAGTTGGAGCATAAACATTAGTGAAGAGAAGATTCTCACCGGTTTCACAACAAGTGGCCACAATGGAAATAGAAGACCTACTAGAGATCCACCAGAGTGGGACTAGCTTGCGAGGATCCCATAACAGAGCCAAGCCCCCCAAACATCCTTGAGCACCAATGCATTGCTAGAGACTTTTAGGCCAAATCTTAGCAGCCGTGGAAAGCATCCTATCAATAGATAACTTAGTTTCCTGAATAAAATCCACCTCAGGTGAATAAGACTTAATCAATTCCTGAATAGCCTTTTGTCTAGGGATGCTATTCAACCCCCTTACATTCTATGAAAGAATAATCATTTCTGAGATAGAGGAAAGTGGGAATCAATGGTCTTCATAGAACCAGACTCCACTAAAGTCTCTCCCACTAACTTCACCTTTTCCTAGTCTTTCTTCCTCCCCACCTTAAGAGACTTCTCTGAAGCATCTTTTTTAATGGTCTTTTGATGAATACCTAAAATAGAAGGGGATCCCTTGCTTTTGCTCTCCTCCTACCGATCTTTCCCAACACAAGACTTAGATCGGGAAGAAGTAGAAATCTCTTGCAACTCCTTGCCTCCATTGGCTCCCAACTCCTCCATCAGCCCCACGAAAGTATCTGTATCTATTTGAACCCCAATCACTCCCTCTTGCAGATTGGTCTGAATGACATTTTTCTCATCCTCACCTATTTCCCCTGCCTCCAAGAGATCTTGTCCAATAGGCATATTAGCAATAGTTCCATCAAACTATTCCAGATCATCTAGAGCATCAAACCTATTGAAAACCTCATCTTCTTGTCTATCCTTAAAGGTCCTCTTTTGGCCCCGTCCCTTATTACGAGCTCTTACAGGAATGAAACCCTCCTTGTCCTCCCTCATGGGGGCTTTCCCTTTATCTTGATTAGGAGGTGCACTAACCGACCCCATTTTTGAATCTTCTACAGGCTTAGATTTGGGACACATCCTCTGCAAATGCCCATATTCATGACAAAAGCGACAACAAAACAGTAGTGTTTCGTAATCAAGTTGTTGAATCCATGAGCTTGATCCCAACCGAATTTCTATAGAATCAGGCAAGGGCTTATTCAAATCAATTTCTACACATACTCAGGCATAGGTAATTACCTTCTTTTCCATAGTCAATCTTGAAGGACCAACTGGTTTTCCAAGCTAGCTTGCAACTAAGCTGAAAATGTCCTCTCTCCAAAATTCCAAAGGAAGCCACAGTAACCGCACCCAAACTGGAACCCATGAAAGAAGCTCTTTTGTAGGATTGAAACCGACATGCCTAGGCTTGATGAAAAGGCCCACTTGATTGTAGAAATAGGGCCCTCCTTCGAATACTTTATTTTTGTCCAACATGCAAGAAAAAACCACTTGAAAATAGCCATTGGCTGCCAACATTACATCCATATCCCCCTCTGGAGACCAAGTTCGTCGAGCCTACGATTCCAGAAAGGGCAAAGACACTCGAATCCCCAGAAACTTACAGATCAAAGCATGTTTTGACAGATAATTGATATCGTCTACAACAGACTCAGGCTGAATCTCAACAATCAGCCTATTATCACTCTTAGCAAGACACCCATTCACCTTTGAAGGCCTAAACCCTCCAGACAGATAAGAGGGCTCTCCCATTCCTGATCCATTCTCACCAAAAATTGGATTCGCATGCAAAAGCACAGATGGACTGCCTTCCACCACAGTATCCTTAAAAGACAACCCCCTGCCCCCAGAAGGGATCCCACTAGGAGCCATGCAAGACCTCAAAAAGAAAACTCTAAAGGGGAGACCACAATCCCACCACCACAAAAAGAAACCCCAAAAGCACAGCCCCACTAGGGCACGCTGAGAACAAAGCCCACATCCCCTTGAAGAAACAAGAAAGACCCCCCACCAACAAAAGAAAAAAACCAGAAGCCACGCAGGAAAGAAATAAAAAGGAAGAGAGGCCAATGGAAACCCCCGTGCAACCGAGCCCCTCCCACACCCAAAACCACCCACGAACAGCAGAAAAAAACCCCCCCACACACTAAACCCAGGCGGAACCCACACTAGCACAACACATGCAAGGAAGAGAAGCCAAAAGGCATAGTCCGCAGCCCTTACCAGGCCGCGGGCCTGCTGTCCTCCTCCCACACGCAGCTCGCCATCACCTGTTCGAAAAGTTATATTATTTTCTCTTTTTCTTTTTTAATTTGATTTAACTGCCCCCAAATAATTTTTCAAATATAGTTATCATTTTAAAATTTTATTTTAAATTTAATATGTTAAAAATGTGATTTATTTTTTAAAATTACATGAAACTTTTCAAAGAGATTTAAATTTTAAACTATAATTGATTTATTTTTTAAAAATTAAAAGCTTATTTTTCTAAATCCTTAAAAATTATATTTTTTAAAATTTAAATTATATTAAAAATATGGACTATTATAAATAAATCTTAAGAATTTTTTAATTTAATATTATATTGTAAAAATAAATATTATAAACAATAAATTTCTTTAAAATTATAAATATCATTTATAGTTACGTAAATTTTATTTTAAATAATATGGATTATTTGAAATAATTTAACCTTAAAAATAATCTATTATGACTACTTAGTTTTTGGTAAATTAATAAAATAATCTCTTAGAAAAAATTAAATCTTAAACTACTAATTTATTTATTTAAAAAAAATTATTTATTTTTTCTAAATACTAAACATTAAAAAAAATAAAAATTATTATTCTTATAAACAATAAATTTCTAAAAACTTCTAAGTACAATTTATAAAAAATAGATTTAATTTTAAATAATGTAGATTATTTAGTATATTTAACCTTAGGAATAATCTATTTTAAAATTTATTTAAATAAATAATACTTAAATATATAAGAATATATAATTTTTTTATAGAAATTGAACACATTAGAACTAAATTGGAAAATCATTTTCTATTGACCTACTATGGCTATTGCAGCTTCGAAGCTCCGCTAGTAAAGACAGTGGTGAACGATGTGATTAAGACATTTGACAGAGTGCCCTTAGAAATTGCCAAGCATCTGGTGGGAATAGACAGCGTCAAGAATCTTCTCATTCAGAAATTAAATCTCAATTCAGCGGATGGGGTGGTTAAAGTTGGAATATGGGGTATCGGGGGTATTGGCAAGACAACAGTTGCCAAGGCCATCTACAATCAAGTCTATATTGATTTTGAAGCTGCTTCCTGTGTATCTAATGTCCGTGCCACCGCTGCAGAAGGCCTTACAAATTTGCAGAGAAAAATTCTCAAAGATTTATGCAAATATGATAGAGAAGTGGACAATGTTGATGAGGGCAAATCTTTGTTCAGAGATCATTTGGGAGGGAAACGTGCCCTGCTTATTTTGGATGATGTGGATGATGATGTACAATTGGATACTTTGGTTGGGGATTGGCTGGCCCCTGGTAGCAGAATTATTATAACTTCGAGAGACAGACACATTTTAAATGTTGCTGGGGTCTCATCCGAAAGCATCCACGAGATGAGCGGATTGGAGATAAATGAAGGGCTTCAGTTGTTTAGTTGGCACGCTTTTCTCAAAGCATCTCCAACTCCCACTCACAAACATCTGTCCAATGGAATAGTGGAAGCTTGTAAGGGGCATCCTCTTTCCTTGGAGGTGATTGGATCTTTTTTATATGATAAGCAGGATGACATAGCTTGCTGGACAGAAGCTCTTCGCAACATTACACTCATCCCAGACATTCAGAAAAGAGTTTACAATACACTCATCCCAGACATTCAGAAAAGAGTTTACAATACACTCAAAATCAGTTATGATGCTCTCAGTAACGAGAAGAGAGAAATATTTCTGGACATTGCTTGCTTGTTCGTTGGAGAAGACAAAACATTGCCCATTGTTTTCTGGAAATCAATGTATAAGATCGCAGAAACTGCTGTATGTAATCTTTCAATGAAGTTACTAATAAAGGTTGATGATAAAGGTGCATTTGATATGCATGACCATTTGCGAGATCTGGGGCAAACTATTGCAGAAAAAGAAAGAGAGGTTACCCGACTATGGAAGGCTGACCATTCGAGCACCCTATCCAACAACATCAATGTCTCTCGCCTTTGGCTCAATGGAGGTAATCCACAGTGGCTTGAAATGTTGTATAGACGAATGTCATGTCTTCGTTATCTTCATTTGCAGAATGTCCGAATTGAAGACATGACAGAAGACACGGGAGCCATGCTTCCTGCAAGTTTGATATGGTTAAGGTTGCAAGATTGCAACTTTTCAACAGGGAATAACAGAGCAATAAATAAGATCCTTACAGCAACAAGGAAGATTTATAGAGCACTAAGAAAGAAAGGCTGCTCCAGAATTGCGGGAAATATTAAGGAATTGAAGATTATGCAACTAAATAATAGCAACATCCATTCTATTTCTCAATTAATTCCACTTCTTAATGTAGAGCAGATGCAGCACTTGGAGTTGAAGCGGTGTTATAAGTTAAATAAGCTCCCTGGTAGCATTGGCAACCTGTCACAGCTGCAGCACTTGGACTTGAGTTGGTGTAAAAGGTTATGTAAGCTCCCTGATAGCATTGGCAACCTGTCACAGCTGCAGCACTTGGACTTAACAGGGTGTGAAAGTTTAAATAAGCTACCTGATACCATTGGCAACCTGTCACAGCTGCAGCACTTGGACTTGAAATGGTGTGAAAGCTTAAATAAACTCCATGATACCATTGGCAACCTGTCACAGCTGCAGCACTTGGACTTGCATTGGTGTTGTAGGTTAAACAAGCTCCCTGATACCATTGGCAACCTGTCACAGTTGCGCAACTTGTGTTTGAGGTGGTGTAAAAGATTAAATAAGCTCCCTGTTACCATTGGCAACCTGTCACAGCTACAGCACTTAGATTTGACAGTTTGTGCAAGATTAAATAAGCTCCCTGATACTCTTAGCAACCTGTCACAGCTGCAGAATTTGGAGTTAAGGCAGTGTAAAAGATTAAATAAGCTCCCTAATACCATCAGCAATCTGTCACAGCTGCAGCACTTGGACTTGACAGGGTGTGGAAGATTAAATAAGCTCCCTCATAGCATTGGCAATCTGTCACAGCTGCAGCACTTGAGTTTGAGATGGTGTAGAAACTTAAATAAGCTCCCTGATAGCATTGGCAACCTGTCACAGCTGCAGCACTTGGAATTGAGAGGGTGTGCAAGATTAAATAAGCTTCCTGATAGCACTGGCAACCTGTCACAGCTGCAGCACTTGGACTTGAGTTGGTGTAAAATGTTACGTAAGCTCCCTAATAGCATTGGCAGCTTGTCACAGCTGCAGCACTTGGACTTGTGTGGGTGTGCAAGGTTAAATAAGCTCCCTAATACCATTGGGAACCTGTCACAGCTGCAGCACTTGGACTTGACAGAGTGTAAAAGGTTAAATAAGCTCCCTGATACCATTGGCAATCTGTCACAGCTGCAGCACTTGGACTTGCAAGGGTGTGTAAGATTAAATAAGCTCCCTCATACCATTGGCAACCTGTCACAGTTGAGCACTTAGACTTGACAGGGTGTGCAAGATTAAATAAGCTCCCTGATACCATTGGCAACCTATCACAGCTGTAGCACTTGGACTTGTGTAGGTGTAGAAGGTTAAATAAGCTCCCTCATACCATTGGGAACCTGTCACAGCTGCAGCACTTGAACTCGGAAAGAGATTAAAGGTTAAATAAGCTCCCTGATACCATTGGTAACCGGTCGTATTGACATGGTGTGAAAGCTTAAATAAGCTCCTTCATACCATTGGCAACTTGCCAACTACTTGTTACGCCAGAGGATTTTGAGATATACTTAATTCTTTTATTTAAATATTAAATATTTTTCATAAAATTAAATGCTAAAATAGTATTAAATAAAGTTTGTTAAAAATTCTCAAATTTCTTCTCCCTGCTATTGCAAGGGACGGGGAATGCATTCCAACAAGAATCCGCGTTTTGTTGTTTGAGCTCCTGTGACGAACTTAATATTAAATTCTACGAAAACTCAGAACAATGCGTTCTTTGTGAAAATTACAATTTACCTACGGTATGGTTTGTGCCAGTTTTATTTTAATATGACTTCTAAAGCTTTGAGGATATGAGATTATTAGCTGATAGACTATATTATGGATGATGTTTGAGCAGTAAACCTGTCAGACGCCGCAAACAGGTGGCTGTTAAACAATTTTCCTGTAGTTGTTTGTTGTCACATGTTGGTTGTAGCCGATCACTGGCTTCGTATCCAAAAACAAAATCTTGATTTGCATTTAATTTTTAAATCTCCGAATCAAATCGGATTTCCAACGCGTAATATTTTCTCTCACTGAAACCCTGATATTTTCATATCTACTTTTAGTTTCCTGTTAATAGATTGAAGCAGTGGATGTAGGGAGATTATTTTTGGTTCGTCTCATTTTAAAAAAAATCTGCTGTTGACAGTACGACACAATTTATACAGAATCTTGAGGTAAGTCACCTGCTATGGTCTCAGTGAGTCTGTACGCGACCATTATCATTTATTTTTCTCTGATGTTATTATGACTCACCTGACTAATGACATATTATTGAGAGCAAAACCATTGCTAGAAGAAAGCATTAGATCATGGAAAACCATATTTGATTGCGAGACACTGTATTGCAGACATGGGTTGCTCATCCGGACCCAATGCTCGCTTCATCACCCAACTTATCACAACATAAATCCGAAACAAATATGCCCACAAAGGAATTAGTGTTCCTGAGCTTCAAGTCTTCTACAATGACCTTCCGTATACTGATTTCAATACGCTTTTCGAACTTTTATTTGCTGCACCGCCGGTGGAAAGATCGTATTTGGTTGCGGTCGTGCCCATCTCCTACACCAGACTTTTTCCTTCCTGCAGTCTCTATTTTGCCCATTCCTCTACAAGCCTACACTGATTCTCCAAAATAATTTTGTTTCAACCAGCTCATTTATCTATAAAGAGTATGTATATAGATTCACCGATTATATGAATTTTATGTGGGCAGGTACCTCCAAAGATGGAGGATAAGAATAGCAAGTGTTGGAACAAAAAGAATAATGCACATATCGGAGCAGGGGCCCGTGGGGAGATGCTTACTTTGCGCAATTTCAGAAGGATTTCAATGTGTTTTTAAAGAACAGACAAAATAGGTAGTGGAAGGAGGGCGGATGTTTCTGGTGCTTGGTAGCCGCCCAAGTGCCGACAGAAGGCGGCCCACTATTGTTGCCTTCTATTGGGAGACCTTTGAAGTTTGCCATCGAAGATTTCGTCTCTCGGGTTTAGTATATAGAGTCAAAGCTAAAGAAATTTTAGTTTTCATTTTAAAAAATGATTAATGATTATCCCTTTTCATAATCTATAATGTTAGTTTGTTGTTATTTTTGGATTTGCTTTATGTTAAAAATTGTGTTGTTATCTGTCAAATGAAGGAATGGTTCTCCAGACAGTTATCGCAAACAATTACAGGCAGATGAAATATTCCTTGTTCCGTGCCTCAAAACAAACTTTAATTCACAACCAATATTTTCTTTAAAAGGCTGCAAACACTTACAGATTTCCAAATTTAGCAAATAGTAAGATAGGAGATTACTGCAATTTTTAAAGCCTTCACAAATAGAGATAGAAAACAAAGTAAGGAAACCAAAGGCTTCTATTTGGCTGAAAATTTTAGGGATGTATAGAATTAAGTCACTTTAGCCTTGTTATTTAAGTGGAAGTTATATTTACTCGTTTTAATTTCCCATTTGATGGGTTGTAGTCTTTTGGAATCAAAATCATGGAGGTTTATTTATCTCTAAAAATAAAATGTTATAGAATGGGGTAAGAAACTTTGATATTTTTAACGTATTTGAAGAATGTCAATTTGTGTTAAAAATTAAAATATTGTCTTGTCTTATAATATTCAAATATACTTTTTTAGTTTTTAGACATTATCTTAGATTTGCATACCAATAAACATTTCTTTTACAATCTTTAATAAAAACATTGGTTTTTCTATTGTCCTAATTTTACTTTCAAATTTATAAGACATTATATTGAAATTAAAATCGACATAACTATTGCACCTCCATTACAATTTTGGTGTAAAGTTGTCAAGTTGTTAACTAAAGCATTAAGCAAAATTCATAGAAAAATGATAGCTTGAAAGCAAATCATCATCCTAAAGTCAATATTGTATTTCAAAATTATATAAAAAATACTATTCTATACATAAGATATTGTAAATTAAGTTAATGTATTTCTATGCACATATAAAAAATTTACTCTAACATATTAACCTATATATAATTTTCTATCGGTGTAACCCTTGCACCTCCTTCAGTGCAAGTGCTAGTATTAATTAGTCGATAGACTTTTTATAAGTGAACTTGTCAATCCACAATTTTCCACCAAACCTGTCTCACATTGCAAAACTTGCATGAGAACTTCGTCAGAAAATAATTTGCCCGCTGTGGTTTACTATTCATCACTTAATGGATTACCTTTAATTTTTGGATCTTTGAAGTAAATCAAATTTCCATTGATTCACAGTTAATATATAAATCTTTAATCAAATCTTTAATCAAATCGAATTTTTACAAGCCCTAAAACCCTGATATTTCTTAGAATGATTTTTCATTTATAGATTGAAACAATGGTTGCAGGGAGATTGATTTGGTTTGTCCAATTTAAAAAAAATTATGCTATGGTAGGGCTTCTTAAATTTTCCCTTCAAACTGCCCATTTTTTCTTATCAACATCGTTGATAGACAACACAATTTGCACAGAATCTTGAGGTAAGTCACTTGCCATGGTCTCAATGATTTTTATTTTTGTAATTTGTATGATGCCCATATTGTTTATCTGTTCTATTTTATTTCATTCTATGTAGTCATGGTTCTCTAGGAAGTTCTCTCATGCCGGTCTTTTCAAGAACAATGCTCAAAAGAGTAATGCTCAAAAGAGTGTTCCAAAAACTCATGATAGATGTCTCTTCTTATAAGAATTGAATCTAAGAGAAGCCCCTTGGCTTAATTATTTGCGGATAGCGCGAGAGAAGCCCCTTGGTTTAATTATTTGTGATTGAAATTAAGTCTTCAAATATTTTTTCGCATAAAGCTGAGCTGCAATGTTAAAGATTGGGAGCTTCTTTGTGTTTTGTGATAGAAATCAGAGGTTTTAAGGTAGAAAACAGTAAGGGAAGTGTGGTATTTCAAGTTTGTGATAAATCTAAACAGAAAAGGGTTGTTGATAAAATCAGATCTTCTCGAATCATATCAAAATTCCACACATCATGTGAGAAAATAGTGGTGTGAAAATAGATATTAACTTGCAACAACTATTTTCTATTTACAAGGCAGCAAAAATCTGGTCTCGAGCTCAAGAATCGAGCAAGTTTGAAACCCTAATATTTCTGTCGTATGACACCATTTTTCCCTTCCTCTTTTGTATTGTAGAGAATATTTTCTGCATATGTTGTGTGGTCGTCATTATTTTTCCTGTTGAATGACTGCTCAAACAACTCAGAGTGTTTTCTATTATTATGACTCTAATATTGTCTTCGATGTCAAGTTTATGCTAATTATATGTGAGGAGCGTATACACTATGAATATTTTTACAATCGGAAGAACAAAAAATATAAGAAATAAAAAGAAGAATTGGCCAGGATTTTTATTCATTGACGTCAAATAGAAGAGAGTTGATCTCAAGGAGATTCAAACCAGGAACTTAAACTTTTATAGGTCTATTTTTGTTGGCTTTTTATTTTTATTTTTTGATTTGGGATTGTTTTTTTCTTTTGGGCATATCAGATCAATAGAGGGCTTACATGTTGTTGATCTCAAAGAGTCTGGAATTGTAGTTTATGTTGTTTTTGTTTACTTGGTGTTCTTTGTACCTACGCAAAGAATAGGTTTTAGATCTAATTTTTTGGGTATTAAGATCAGTTTGGGGTCACAAATTTCAACATCGAGCAACATTTCAGACACCCATTTAGGATGTCCCCACTTTTTAAGGACACCCATTTTGCAAGCTCTCACTTTGCAAATACATGTATTTTGCATAACATTAGTTTGTTGAATTCCTACTTAAGCTCTATTTGTATCTTACTCTTTTGTAGTTTTTTCACTAGTTGGGATTGGGATTCTAACTTACAACCACTGTTCATTTTTTTCATTGATTAGCTCTATTTGTGTTGGGTTTTGTATGTTTTTGGTCTTTGTCACTGGTTTTAGTTACGATTTTTGGCCTTTATGTGGTTAATTACCTTTTATCACTTTTCTTGTTGGAATGTAAAGTAAGAAGCTTTATATAATTCTATGGATATGGTTTTTACTCTACTATAATTATTTAATGGTGTTTATATAGAAGCTTTATATAATTATGTGGCTCTAGTTTTTACTATACTACTATTTAATGGTGTTTGCATGTACCCTTATAAATTCCTAGCCACAGTTTAGTTGTTTTTAGATGTTTGGGTGCACTAGTTTAAACATGGTTTTGGTAATGGGACTTATTGTTCAATTTATGCACCCAAACCTTAGGTTTTTTGGTTGCATACACACTGTTGATGATGGGGATTTAATGGTTGAAGTTATTTTTATTCCTTTTCTTTGTATGTTTGTTGTTCTTGTGTACCTTGTTGAAATCTGAAGGTTCAAAACCTTTATTATCTACTTGAAAAGTTTTTGGTTGTGTTGCTTTTAGTGTTAAACATATTCTTATTAACCTCGTGTTGAACAAGCCTTTACATGTTTATCAGTGCTTCTACATGTGGGTTGTTATGCATGTGACCCTTCCTTTATTTAAAACGACATTTGTTTAATAGTGCTTTCTAACATGCCATTACATTTGTAGAGAGAAGGATGTAGTAAGCGAGTATTGTTATATTAATGATATGAGTTTTGGAGCTCTTTCTTGATGTTTTATCAATGATAATTATTTCTAGATGATATCTTCTATACTCAAATTGAATAAATATCACTTTGATATGAAATTGAGATGTTGCACATAAGCCAAAATTGCTACACATGTGTTACTTTGGAGAAAATCATTTTATTCTTGGTTGGTTTGTGTGGTACAAACATTCAACTCTTTCTCACTACTTCCCATTTTTCAATAGCCACTTCAATCCTCCCTGTTCTAGAAGATTTTAGTTTCTTGCTAAAATTCCAAAGCTCTCATTTTATGGATTGATTAGGTATAGGTTTCTCGTGGCTCCTAAAAGTTGACCAGTCACTCCTTTGATTGGATTTTCCTTGAGTATTTATATTTGGGTTTTAGGAATTTACTTTTGCACTTCTTTCTTTGTGAGAGCTATTATTTTTTTAGTTGTGCAAATCTGGTCTTTCATAGATTATGGGTTCTCCCTTTTTTCATCTTATTTTATAATAAGTTTGAACTCTTTGCTTCCTAAGATCTTTTATTCCTTTTTTATTGCAAATATTTGATCTATTGTAGTTTACTAACTCTACCTATTGAATTTTTATTTTGTTTTAAGTTGATCTGGTTTCTATGTAATGGAGTATTGAAGATGCCACTTTTCTCAAAGAATTTAAAGTTTTCTAGGAATCTTGGATTATTACCCTTTAAACAAAGTTTAAATTAAACTAGACTTCATGTGAGATCAAATTTCCTTTTTGCAATATATGAATTTTTGCTTATTGTAGTTTGAACTTCTTACTTCTTGAGTTGTTGCCTTTTTTTTTTTGTGAAAAATTGATTTTCCATAGATTATGGACTTTATCAAGTTTGTTTTTTATTTTATATTAAGTTTGAACTGCTTTATGTTTACTACAATGGCGAATCTATACTAATTTTCTAAAAATATTTTTATTGTTGGAGGTATCTTTGGTTACTTTTGTTTAATAGATTTTAAATTAAACTAACCATAATATCAAGATGAATTTATTTTTTGTAATATATGAATTTTGGTTTTTTGTAGTCTAAACTAGCTAAGTGCACCAAGTTGTGACACAAAAATGACTCTTAAGATGCCACTCTTTTTTTGAAAATCAGAAAAGTTTGATGTTCATGAGAAAATGAGGATAGTTACGCTCAAAATTTGAAGTTGCAACAAGAACAAGAGTTGAAGTGCTCTGAGTCTACTTTCTAAGCTACCTTTTTTTTTAAATAATGATGATTAATAGTTTCAAAAGGGGGGGGGGGGGAAGTGGTCATGTTTTTATAAAAAAACATCACAGCGTCTGTGAACCCCTCCCTTTTTCGTTAATTTTTTTTTAGAATTTAAAAAATTCGAACAATGAGAAGTTAGCTAACACCACGTAGTTTATCCCCATTCTTTTGACTATTTTTTTAATGAATATATAATATTTAATAATTTTTCAAAGTGGACACATCTTGAAAAGTTGAAATTTGAGCGTGCTCCCCCCTATTTTTTTTGAAGACTAATAAAAAATCAAGTTTTTTTCCATTACGTGTAGAATAGAATCTACTTTATAAAAATGTAATTTGTTTCAAAATTCAATGAACGAGTAAAAATCTATCATAAAACTAGCACATGTTGGTTTTTGATAAAAATGGATGCACTAACAAGAGAATTTATGGATGAAAACCTTAAAATAATCAAAATATTAAAAAAATTATATGTTGTATAGGTGAGAGAGCCTAACATCATCACAATTTTTTATAAACTTGCATTGAAAGACATGTAAACTTGAAGGGTAACACGACCAAAAATATGTGAATTTTTTTTACCCTTTTATAAAATCACATCTTTGGCATCAAATGGTTGTACAAACCTTTGGGTTGGATGCCCAAGGAAAACTCCAACCCTTTGGGTTGGTATTTCCCAATGCAGGAAATTTGGTGAGTGCCAAATTCTCACCAAATGAACTGCATCATTTGGAAAACACCAAATGAAGTGCATGAATTTTTGGAATACATTTTTGTGAACTATTTCATTATTTGTTTGTCTTTGTCTTTGTCTTTGTCTTTGTCTACTAGGGAAACTATATACATCTTTTCCCCCTCTCCTTCTATCTCTCTCTATATATCTATCTCTACTCTTTATCTCGCCTCTCTCTATCCCTACCTCTCCCTCCCTCCCTTTCTCTCTCTCTCTCCTTCCTTCTCTACTCTCTCTCTCTCTCTCTCTCTCTCTCTCTCTCTCTCTCTCTCTCTCTCTCTCTCTCTCTCTCTCTCTTCCACCCATCTTTTCTCTCTACTTATCTCTATCTAACATATCCCTCTATACCTCTTTCTCTCCCTCCCTCCCTCCCCTTAATCTCTCCACTTTTCTACTTACCTCTCTACTTCTCTCTATCACATATTGAGCTATCATCTATCTCTCTCTCCCCCTTCCCTCTCTACTCTCTTTCTCTTTATCTCACCTCTCTCTCTCCCTACCTATCCATCCCTTTCTCTCTCACCTCTCTCTCCCTCCCTCCCTACCTCTTCCTCCATCTCTCCTTACATCTATACTTCTCTTTATCTCCCCCTCCCTCTCTCTACCTACCTCTCTCTATTTCTCTCTCACCTCTCTCTCTCCAATCCTACCTCTCCCTCTATCTCTCCTTCCTTCTCTACTTCTCTCTACCTACCTATCCCTCTATACATTTTTATTTCTCCCTCCCTCCTTCCCTCTCCACTTCTCTCTATAACATCTGTCTATCACGTCTCTCTATATCTCTGTCCTTCTTTCTCTACTCTCTCTATCTCAACTCTCTCTCTCCCTACCTTTGCCTCCATCTCTCTTTATCTCTCCCTCCCTCCCCCCTCTTTTTATCTCTCCTCTATCCCTTCCTCCTCCCTCTTTCTATCTTTCCTCCCCCCTCTCTCTATCTTTCCTCCCCCCCTCTCTCTAACTACTTACCTCTCTCTCTCTCCTATCTATCTCAACTATCCCTATTTAACTTTCCCTCCCTCCTCTCTCTCTTACTTCCACCAAAATTTTCTCTCTACTCTCTATCTAACCTACCCAGGCTATATACCTCTTCTCTCTCCCTCTCTCCCTCCTTCCCTCTCTCAACTTCTCTACCTTCCTCCTTACCTCTCTCTCTCCTCTTCGCTTCTACTCTCTCTTTCTATCTCATCTCTCTCCCTACATATCCCTCCCTCCCTCCTCTCTCTCTATCTCACCTCCCTAGCTCCCTCCCTCCATACCTCTCCTTCTATTCTTCTCTCTATCTTCCCTCCCTCTCTCTACCCACCTCTCTCTATAACTCTCTCTCACCTTTCTCTCTCCATCCATATCTCTCCCCCTATCCCTACCTCTCCTTGCATCTCTCCTTCCATCTCTGATTCTCTATATCTCCCCCTCCCTCTCTCTACCTATCTCTCTCTATTACTCTCTCTATCACACCTTTTTCTCTCCATCCATATCTCTCCCTCTATCCCTACCTCTCCCTGCATCTTTCCTTCCCTCTCTACTTCTCTCTATCTCCCCCTCCCCCCCTCTCTCTCTCTCTCCATCCCTACCTCTCCCTCCATCTCTCCTTCCCTCTCTACTTCTATCTACCTACCTATCCCTCTATCCATCTCTCTCAACCTCTCCACCTTCCTCCTCTTTATTCTCTTTCACTTCTCCTTCCCCCCTGTCTCTCTCCTTCCCTCTCTACTCTCTCTATCTCACCTCTCTCCCCCTACCTATCCCTCCCTCCCTCCTCTTTCTCTATCTCACCTCTCCCTCCCTCCCTCCCTACATATCCTTCCTTCTCCCCTTCCCCCCTTCTCTCTCTCTCTCTACCTACCTATCCCTCCCTCCTCTCTCTCTATCTCACCTCTCTCCCCCCTCCCTACCTCTCTACTTCTCTTTATCTCCTCCTTCCCTCCTCTCAACATCTCTCTCTCTCTCTCTCTCTCTCTCTCTCTCTCTCTCTCTCTCTCTCTCTCTCTCTCTCTCTCTCCCCCTTCCCTCTCCACTCTCTTTCTATTTATCTCACATCTCTCTCCCTACATATATCCTTCCCTCCTTCTTCTCTCTTTATCTCACCTCCTTCTCCTTCCATCCCTATCTCTCCTTCCCTCTCTCCTTCCCTCTCTCCTTCCCTCTCTACTTCTCTCTATCTCCCCTCCCTCTCTCTACCTACCTCTATATCACTTTGTCTCTCACCTTTCTCCCTCCATCACTATCTCTCCCTCTATACCTACCTCTCCCTCTGTCTCTCCTTCCCTATTTTTATCTCTCCTCATCCTCTACCTACCTACCTACCTCTCTCTCCTATTTATCTTAACTATCCCTCTTTACCTCTCCCTCCCTCCCCCTCTCTCTTCCACCCTCTCTCTCTCTATTCCACCAACCTTCACTCTCTACTTCTCTTTATCTAACCTATCCATATATACCTCTTTCTCTCTCCCTCCCACCCTCCTTCCATCTCTCAATCTATCTACCTTCCACCTTATCTATCTACTTCTCTCTCTATCACTCCTCTCTCTCTCCCCCTTCTCTCTCTCCCCCCTTTCCTCTCTACTCTCTTTCTCTCTATCTCACCTCTCTCTCCCTACCTATCCCTCCCTCCCTCCTCTCTCTTTATCTCACCTATCTCTCCCTCCCTCCCTCCCTACCTCTCTATCTCTTTCTCCCCCTTCCCTCTATACTCTCTTTCTCTCTATCTCACCTCTCTCTCCCTACCTATCCCTCTCTCTCTCTCCTCTTCCTCTCTTCCTACCCCCTTTGTATCTCCTCTCCCTCTCTAGTCTCTCTCTATCACAACCCTCTCTCTACCTATCTCTCCCTCTCTACAATTTATCTCAACTATCCCTCCCTCCCCTCTCTCTCTACCTCTCTCTCCCTCTCTCTTTGTTTCTCTCACTCTATCTCACCTCTCCCTCCCTACCTCTCTATCCCTCTCTACTCTCTCTCCATCTCTCTACCTAGCTCCCCCTCTATAAATCCATACCACTCTCTCTACCTACATCTCTACTTATATCTCCTCTCCTCCTCTCTCTACCTACCTCTCTATCTCACCTATACCTATTTACCTCTCCCCCCTCCCCTTTCTCTCTCTCTCTCCCACCCTCTCCTCTCTCTCTTTGTCTCTTTATATGTCTCTCTCTACTTTGCACCAAGATGTGATACAAAGAGTAGAGGAAGGTTGGGAGATTTACATAAAGAGGAAAGGAGGGAGGGAAAGAGAGAGAGAGAGAGAGAGAGAGAGAGAGAGAGAGAGATGAGAGAGATGGAGAGAGATTGAAAGAGAAAGAGGGAGGAGAGAGAGGTGAGATAGAGAGATTAGAGAGGGAAGGAGAGAGAAAGAGGGGAGAGGGAGGGAGAAGTGAGAGAGAGGTGATAGAGGGAGAAGTAGAGAGAGACATAGGAAGGTGGAGAGATTTAGAGAGGGAAGGAGGGAGGGAGGGAGGGAGAGAGGAAGAGGTATAAGGGGATAGGTAGGTAGAGAAAAGTAGAGAGGGAAGGAGAGGTAGGTATGGAGAGAGATGTGAAAGAGAGCAACAAAGAGATAGAGGTAGGTAGATAGGGAGGAGGGAAGGAGAGGGAGAGAGAGAGGTGATAGAGAGATGTAATAGAGAGATAAGTAGAGAGGGAAGGAGGAAGGTGGAGAGATTGAGAGAGGTAAGAAGGGAGGGAGGGAGAGAGAAAGAGGTATAGAGGGATATATTAGATATAGATAAATAGAGAGGGAAGGTAGGTAGGAGGGAGGAAGAGAAAAATATAGAGAGAGATAGGTAGAGGGAGGGAGAGGAGAGATAGAGAGTAGAAAGGGAAAGAGGTAGGTAAAGAGAGGGAGAGGGAAGATAAAGATATGTAGAGGGAAGGAGACATAGAGAGAGGAGAGATAGAGAGAAGTAGAGAGGGGAGGGAGGGATAGGTAGGGAGGAGATAGAGGTGAGTGAGAGAGCGAGAGGAGAGAGTGAGAGAGAAGAGGAGAGAATGGAAGGGGGGATAAGAGAATGAGAGTAGAGAGGGAAGGGGGAGAGAGATAGAGAGTAGAGAGGGAAGGAGGGAGTAAGAGAAAAATAGGAGGGAGGGAGAGAGAGAGGTAGAGAGAGAGTGGTATGGAGTGGAGGGAGAGGTATGTAGAGAAAGGGAAGGAGAGAGCGAAGGAGATAGGGATAGGAGGGGGAAAGGGAGGGAGGGTTTAGGGTGAGATGGAGAGAGAGTGATGAGATAGAGATAAGTAGAGAGGTAAGGAGAGAATGAGAATGGGAAAGAGAGAGGGAGGTTGGAGTTTGGATGGAGAATTAGAAAGGGATAGGTGAGATAGAGAGAGGGAAGGAGGGAAAGTGGTGAGATAGAGAAGAGAGAGTGAGAGGGAGAGAGGGAGAGGGAGAGAGAATTGTGAGATAGAGAGGAGAGAATAAGAGATAAAGAGGGGGAAGAGAGATAAAGAGTGGGGGATGGAGATAGAGTAATGGAGGGAGAGGTAGGTATAGAGAGGGAGAGGGGAGATAGAGATAATTAGATAGGGAAGGTGAGAGAGAGGAGAGATACAGAGTAGAGAGGGGATGGAGAGAGAGATAGAGAGGGAGATAGAGGTGTGTGCATGTGAGAGAGAGAAATAGAGAATGGTGAGATAGAGAAAAGGAGAGATTGAGAGTAAAAGAGGTGAGAGGGAGGGAGGGACAAAAAGGGAGAGAGACTGAGAAGAGAGAAAAAAGAGAGGGAGGGTGAGGTAGAGAGACGGAGGGAGAGGATAGATAGAGAGAAGTAGAGAGGGAAGGAGGGAGGGAGGGAGAGTTAGGGAAGGGGATAAAGGTGTGTTTCTATGTAAGAGAGATATAGAGAGAGAGTGGTGAGATAGATAGGAGAGAGAGGGAGGGAGAGAGAATTGTGAGCTAGAGGAGAGAGTGAGAGAGAGAAAGGGGGAAGATAGGGAGAGAGAAAGTCCCTTTTTTGCATGATATTATCCCCTTGAAGTAGTGCACTAAACATAGCAATGTTCAAAGGCCATCTAAATAGGAATGAAATCTCATGGGTGTGAAGAATGATCATCATAGGCACATAATCAATCATACCCATCCACCACATACTATTGATATGAATTAGAACAACACTTGTCAAATTGAAAATACTACTTGATTTGATGCTTCTTCTCTTGTTCACAATCATCTAAATGTTCTTTGTTCTTCCTCATCTTAAGAGGCACATCCCTTGTATGATTCATCTCCACGTCTTCTTCCCTTGGAAGGAATAGTGAATGAAGATAGGAAAGTCTCTTCGTTGTCTTGCTTGATCTATATGATTGCAACATTCCTTGACCTCTTGAAAGTGTTTCTTTTCTTTGACAACCAACATCTTTGCCTTCCTAACTCTTTGTAACCACCCATCACACATATCTTGTGTTTTATTAAGGGTAAATGCAAGAAGATGATTCCACAAAACATGGAAGGTTTTGCCTTAGAAAAAAACTCGAACAACTTCAAGAAAATGGGATCCCGTTTTGAAAATTTTCTAAAATGGAAATTTCCATTTTTGGCAATTTTCAAAACAGGATCCCATTTTGCAAAAATGAGATCCTATTTCGTAAAAGCATAAAAAATATTTTTTTATGAAACGGGATCCCATTTTTTAAAAATATGAATTTTTGGTCAGGTTTGTGCTTTGTTCTTTCATTCGGGAAAAGCATTAGGGATCTAAACCTAGGCCTTCAACCTAGTTTGACTTGCAAGTTGAAGGTCTTGACAATGCCACAAAAAAATAGTGACTTTGGACAATATGGCTAACGACTTTTTTTGTAAAAAAATTCGACAATATTAAAACCCATTATAGATGAGACAGTGTAGATTTCAAATATGTATTTTTTTTTACAATTGGATTAGTTTTTCTATTTTTCAATTAATTTATGATGAAACTGGTCGATAAACTTGAATATTAAGGTTCTTTACTATTTAAATAACTTTTTATTAAAATATTTTTTTGTAAAACAAATTGCACGAAAACCTACTTCAGAAAATTCTTTTAAATTTAAAAAAAATCACAAAAGGATAAGTTTAGGTCATCTTATGCGTGAAGTACACGATGATTTTTCAAAATGACAAATATGGCTAATAAAAAATTAACAAAAAAAAAAATCACTAAAAAATTACAAAAAAATATCGAAAACATGCTTCAGTGAGTTACAAATATTTTCCCAAAAAGATTTAGAAAAATATGATAATTTAGGTCAAAATATGGATGACGTACATGCACATGGTATGGTGAAAAAAAAAGTGACTTTTAAATAGTGGTTTTTAGAAACACCTATTGAAAATCAATTTGTAGCATCTAGGTATTGAAATAATTTACATATTTGGAAACTAAACTCTGAGTACTACATTTTATGATTAGTGACTTTTTCAAGATTCCATCTCTAAGTGCTTCAAATTTTAAGGTCAAATGCATCAAATTCTGTAAATCAAGGAAAAAACTTCCACTTTTTGGCCAAAAAGTGGACTCAACTTGTTGCCAGCACCCTTAACATCCTCCATGGTATGATGTCTAAAATCAAAACCTTTGTGGCTTGAGTCCACATTACATTCTTCATGTTTGACACACAAAACTTTAGTGATAACATTGGAAAACTCTATAACATTGTCTTCTCAATGAATATGGGCTGCTAACTTATGAGTATGCAATGGTAAAGTTCTGTTGTCGCAAATCAAAAAATTAAGACTGTTGTTATAAGTTAGAAATTTAGACCTTACCTTGTGCCTTTCTTCAGATGTGGCTACCATAGAATATTGGAATTCTACTGTAGGTAATGAAGAATGTTTATCATTTTTTTCTTTTGAATCTTACAATGCTAAATACCTTTGTTCAAATTCGTCAAAGTGATCTTGGCTGACATGCAACAATTTTATTGATTTTCCCTCATGCATGTCACGTCTAAGAGAATTTATCATCATCAAAATCAACTATCTTATATGTAGATTCTTTGCAATATTCAAGCATGAATGGTGGTATGACATTGTGATCAGCCAAAGGAGGACCAATAGAATCCATGCCTTCATAAGGTATATTAATGTCAAGCTCTAAATCAACATGATCTATGTGGTTCTTTAGCAAGAAGGGCATGTTGGCATAATATTGTCATTGATGTGAAAAGGTGTCATTGATGTCAAAGGGAAGATTAGTGGAGGCTCAAAGGTCATTTGTGATAGTGGATAAATTTTTGGAAGTGTTGGTGAAGGGAGATGGAGAGAAGAGCATTTTTGTAAAAGTTGAAAAGTTGCTCAAATTGTTGTAAAATTGTCATGCAATATTGACATGTAAAATTTTCATACAATATTGGCATGTTGTTGCTAAGGCTATTTCCATAATTTTTTTGGGTAATCAAGTTGTAGATTTGATATGGATTTTTTGAGAGATTCTCAAAGGTTTCATTTGTAGATTTGGAGGACATTTATTAAGCTAAAAATTTATTCATAATTGCTTTTTAGTCAAACTAGGGTTTTGCAGTTAAACCCAAAAGTGTTGCAGTCATGGTGCATCATAGAGTTTCTCTTTGGATGTTGACTATGTTTAGGTGGTTACAGGTCACATAAGTTACAACTTATGTCCTTTGTATCATTGCGATTACCAACCCCTTTACCTTGTACTACCGGTTGGGTCGGTGGTGTGTGTGCATCGTGAGGATCATTTACATTGTGATTAACACTCTTCATGTGCTATGAACTTTTGCAATGTGTGATATGCTCCTTGGAAGATCTAATGGTGCAAATCGGTGTTTGAAGATTAAACGACTATTGGACAATGTCTTCACATCACATTTTAAAGTGTACTTTGGCATGTGCTATATGCGATGTATGATGAAGAAGTCCAACAACCATTGCACAATATCTTCACATCACATTTTGAAGGTTATCTTGGAAAGAGTCTTCTGCAATATGTGATGCTAGTGGATCATGACTCATCAAAGATAGGTGGTGTGCTATGATTGTATCACATCACTGCTTCACATCATAGTTGTGAAGAAAAAAGGAGGTATGCTATTTGCGATGTACGAAATAAGTGGAATATAATGTTAGCATTGCCAAGTTTCATGCATTGGTTGCATTGCATATGTCTTTCACATTATGATTTATATGTGCATTAGCCAAGGCAAAACTGCAATATACTATAGGGTAGTGATGAAGACATGGTGGGTCCCCTCTTAAAAGAGTGATGGAGTAGTAAGGTGTATATGTGCTCTATAGAGACAATTGGTTGGTTCAGATTGTATCACAAGGTTCTTTCATATCGTTCTTTTACACTCTTTGCACATAAATAAAGTTGTACTAGGAAAAGTGGATGCAATGACAATCCAACATAAGAGATTATGTGATGGAAATCGAACAGTGATCGCAAGTTGACTTCACATCATAGAAGTAGAGGTCAATGTCTCATACAAAGTTGCAATACATTAAGTGGGCATGATGGTTAGAGATATAGATCAATAATGCCAAAAAGGAGATCAATATGATGATTGGGTTTTAAAGATGGTAAGGATGAAGAGATCAATTGGATCATGGCGTAAAGACAACAAATCAATGACCTAAGTTTGAAGTTGAAGATCTACAATGGCTAGGCAAGGATAATGGTAGTGAAACCCTCATTCAAGCAAGTAGCTAATATAATGCATAAAATTAATGACTGTAACCACTCCAACTACCATATTTAATGGTGATTGGTTCATTTGGGTGGTGAAGATCACATTCCCATTGAATAAAAGATCAGATATAGAGAATGTGCATTAATGGACATAAACCCTAGATCAGTTACATGTTGAAAATAATATCGGTAGATAATTTGATGATGATAGTGTGTGGCTCGATGCACAAGAACCTTGTTGGAGAAGATAACGAGTAAAAACTCTAGTAGATAATTTGTATAGGTGTTCAAATCTTGAAGCAATTAATGTGTTGGTGAAGTAATACAAAAAGAAGAGATTTAGAAAATTGACTAAGTGTTGAGGTATGCATGTAGTAGAGTGAGAGAGAGCTGAGTAGTAGACAAGGAATGCACATGTAGAGATAGAGTGAAACCCAAAAAAAATACATAACATCGTTAAGGGTTTGTATACAAGGTGCAGAGAAGAGAATTGAGTTATAGAGAGTGACACAAAGAGTTGAGCAGTTGTAAATAGAGTTGCAACATTCAATTGTGTTTAAGAGAAAAAATAGTAATAATTTGATTGTAAATATAATTGGTGGGTGTCATCAGATAACTGGGTAGGTGCTAAGTATAGGGAGTTGGTGCTTCCTTGGAGTGGGTACTCCTAAAACCAAGGGATTAGTGTCTCCTTAGGGTTGGTGCCCTTAAACATTTTAATCAGAAGATTTAATTGTGAGGTTAGATTAGGGTAGTAGATCCTAGTAGCTATTCTCACCATGGTTTTTACTGTCTTAGGTTTTCCATGTACATCTTGTGTTATGTGAAATTGTGTGTGTTCCTATTTATCTACTTGATTAATTTATCTACATAGTGTTAAGGGGTAAATTTTAATTGATCTATTGATTCACTCCTCTCTTAGTAGATTGTTGTGTTCCAACAATTGGTATCAGAGCCTTGGCTCTCTTAGAGAAGCTTAATCAACTTGGTTAGATCTTGGATAAGTGAACACAAAAATGGTTAGTCAAGAAGGTGTATCTACAAATGAATTAGATCTCTTTTATGGATTAGACTATTCCTTTTAGAGAATTAAAATGGATACATATTTGCCATCATTAGGGATTGATGTATGGATGTTAGTTGTGAAGAGATATACAATTCCTACTACATCTCCAGCTACTAAAGTTATAAAGAAGGCATATGAAGACAATGTTGAGGTAAGGAATGCAATTCATTGTGGGTTGTCAAGTTCAGTGTTTTTTAAATTCATGCACCGTTAGACTACACATGATGTATGGAACAAATTGAAGAGAATCTATCAAGGAGATGAAAAAGTGAATTTGGCCAAGCTACAAACTTTTAGAGGCAAGTTTGAAATTTTGAAGATGAATGAAGAAGATAATATTGTAGAATACCTCTTCGGAGTTAGATGAAATAGTTAATTCTATCATAGGTCTAGGAGAAGAAGTAAAAGATCCTGTCATTGCCATCTAGATACATCTCCAAAATATATGCAATAGAAGAAGCTAGAGAAGTAGGTAAACTCACTGTTGATAAATTGCATGGCATATTCACATCCTATGAGATGAGAATGGGAGATGCAAAAAATTCCAAGAAAGAAGTCGCATTAAAAGGAGCTAGGAGTGAAGAGATGGAAGAATCTACATTTGGATCAAAGGAGTTTGATGTTAAGTAAGCTAACTTCATTAGAAGATTGAGAATAAGTACTGGAAAATATAAAGGTATGTTACCTTTTAAGTGCTTTAACTAGGGTAGAATTGGTCATCTTGTTTTTGAATGCCATTATGAGGAAAATAATAACTCTAAGAAAGAAAATGCTAGTAAGAAGAAAATGAATCTACACACAAGAAAATAAAGTAGTTCATTTGATACCAATAATTTCTCAAATGATGGATTTATCGGTGCCTTGATGGCTAAGGGAAATGAATCCCTGTTCATGGAAAATAGCTCTCTACAATTCAAGAAAATGGTTAGGTTAAAAATCATGAAGAAAAGGAAGAATCTGAAAGCTCTAATGATGAAGAAGGAGAAGTGGACCTAGAAGGTGAACTCATCTATGATTTGGATGAGGTTGATAACTTGAGCAAGGAAAATGAAGAACAAAAAATGCATGCACAAAAGGAGATTAATAAGCTAACCAAGAGTCTTGAAGAATCTAATCAAATGATAGTTAGCTTGAAGGAACATATAAAAGATGTGAAAACGATAGAAGATGTAGTCAAATCTAAACTACAATCTAAATTAGGTGAGTGTATGAAGTTAGAGGCTAAAATAGTGACTCTAAGGAAGGACCTAGAAAAAGCTAAGGAGCAGATTGACAAAGGTCTGAAGTTGAAAGGTGACTCAAAAGTACTTGATGAATTAATTAGTTCACATAAGCCATCAAAACCAAAAGGAAAGTGTGGTCTTGGTTTTGAGAAAGGTAAAATCCCAACCAAGAATGGATCTGCTAAATTGTATGATAATTTTAAAGAAGAAGAAAGGTGTTTCACAAAGGATGAAAAAGCCTATAAAAAGAATGCCACTAAAAATAGAAAACTAGATAAGGATGTTGCTGAGATAAAGAAACTAGATGAAGAAAAGATGCCTACAATAGATAAGAAGATTTAGAAAACAGTCCCTAAAGACTTAAAGAAAAAGAAACATACAAAGGGAGCTGATGCATATGGATTCACAAGGATGAGAAATATGAAGAAGCAAAGGAGAAGACCTCCTCACCTTGCTCAAAGAAATGATATGACCAGGTATCCCCCATGTTTCTATGGTTATTATTATGCATGTAATTAGTTTTGTAATAGGGATAGAGAGTGTAGAGTTGCACCTAAAAGGAGTACAAAATATATGAATAGAAATTCATTTACTCCTTTAGTGAGCATGAGCGGAATGTGCTATAATTATAATAATTTTGGTCACATAGCTAAACATTCTAGAATAGATTATGTAGGACCAATAGCATAGAGAAAAAAAAGAGGAATATGTCCCCAAGAGTGAACAAAGGTTCACATGTCCTTGAGAGGAAGGATGAAAAGGTAAAAAAAAATCCTAATAAATTATGGAGAGTGAAAGGTCAACAGGAAGCACCCAAAGTGTCTAATCTTGCCGCACATCACTAAATATTAGTGATAGGGCATGAATTCAAGGGTAGCTTGTTAAAAGATTTATTCAACTCTAGAAAATAAATGAGAAATCAAGTTTAGTATGTCTAGTTTTACAAATTTCTAATGACTTGATGTTTTAATATGTCATGGACACATTCCTTTCTTTTGATAAAGAGGGAGAAATTTGAGAAAATTATCATGCAATTAAGTAAGGGAAGATTTGAGCCAATGCTCTGATGGAAGAGATATGTCTAAGAAGGATCTATGATAAATGAATTATGTTTTTATATGTGCACTCATAACTAATTTTATTATAATTGGTCTAGGGAATTTTAGTTGATTGGTACAAAGTTGGTTCAATTGGTATAGAGCATTTTCTTTTGCCATTGAGGTCAAAGGAGGAGAGCACAAATTGGTATTAGTAGGTGTATTCTAAAGGGGGAGAAAGTACCTTTACCATTTCTAAGGAGGAGTAACAGTTGTAGAAGAATGGTGTCCTGAAGTGACCCTTTTTCATTGATGTCAAAGGGAGAGATATTGCACAAAATATCATTAATTGGTATAGAGAATTTGGAGCTGGTTTAGAGCAGGTCAGTTGGTGTTGAGCATTTGGTTTTTCCATCAATGAAAAAGGGGGAGATTGTTGGCACAATGTTGTCATTGATGTCAAAAGGTTCCATTGATGTTAAAGGGAAGATCAGTGGAAGCCTGAAGGTTATTCGTGATAGTGGATCAATTTTTGGAAGTGTTGTTGAAGGATGATTGCGAGAAGAGCATGTTTTGTAAAAGTTGAAAATTTGTTTAGAATGTTGAAAAATTGTCATGCAATATTGACATATTTTGATTATATTGGAAAATAAGGTTTTGAATGGACCCGAGACCATTTACAAATAGGTTTTAAAGGGACCCGAAACCAAAACATGGATGATCATGCTTCCAAAAGAAAAATTAATGAACAACCAACAACAAAACAACACTTCAAAGGATCAACAAGACAACCCAAACTAACAACAAAAATATCCTACAGAAAATGATTTTGAAGCGAACTGAAAAACCCAAAAAAAAAAGGGTTTTACAGGGACCTTGAACCCAAAGCTTTTGAAGGGATCTTAAACCATTTACAACCAAGTATTGGTAGGGACCTTGAACCCTTAGACATTGCCTACATCAACCACACAACAACAAACTAGTCACTTAGGAAGACCAAAGAATTTCCTGAGACAACTAGGCAACTGATAGCGTGTGATAATCAAACATCAACATAACACTTAGCAACGTCACTCATCCAAGTCTCCAAGCCATTGGTTGAAATAGCTAAATCATGGAAAACCAAATTATTAGAGAAACCAGATCCCATCAACACCCCCTCTCCACCTCTATATGAGTATTCACCATGGAAACCCAAGCTTCCACTATAGAGGAACTCTATCCAATCCACATTCCACCTCCATAGGAATGGCCTCCACCTCAATAGAAGATGCACTAGAGAAACTCATAGAAGAAGTGTGAACAAATAAGCACACCAACAACACCCATATCCACCTCAATAGGAGAGGTCTCCACCTCAATAGGAGACACCAACTATAGGACACAAAAGAAAGACAACACTCCAACAAAAAGAGTTAACATAGTAACTAGGGGAACCAACAACATCAGTGTCTTCAATATGAACAAAGTATGTAACCCTATCAAATCCAAACCAAGGATGGAAACACCACCCTTAAAATCCCATGAAAGAAGAGAAACCCATGAACTAACCAACACATAATCTACTTCAAAAAAGGAACACCCATGTAAAAAGGAAGGGCAACCAAGACTCCCTTAGGCACAAAAAAACTTGGGAAAACAAAAAAAACTTGTTGGAAAAACTAGCTAGTAGCTTCAAAACCAAACCCAGAGCAACAACAACACCTAACTGCACCAAGAACATCTAGGACATGAGAGAACAAAGCCCAACCAAGAAGACAACCTCTGGGAAAATCCTAGACAACAAGAGAGGCACCAAAGAAAAGCCACTTGGACTCGAGAGAAGCAGGACAAGGCAAGGAAAGCCTCCAAGTAGAGAGAGTAGAGAAAATGAAAGACCATGAAGAACAACCTCTGACCCTACATGCCATTTAGGGTCTAAAACATGCCAAAAACTCTCCACAAACAACTCCACCAAAGGAAAAACAAAACCCACAACTTGTAGCAAAGAGGAAGTCCCACATTAACATAGAAACAAGCCAGAGGGACCCAAGAGAAGTAGGACAAGGCAAGGAAATTCCCCAAATAGAGAGTAGAGAGAAAGAAAGACCATGAAGAACATCCTCCAACCCTACATGCTAGTCAAGGTCTAAAACAAGCAAAAAATCTCCATAAACACCTCCACCAAAGGAAAACCAAAACCCACAACCTGCAGGAAAGAGGAAGCCCCATAGAAGCACAACCCCAAATCCACACTGAAAGAAAACTCCCACAAAAAGGCACTAGAACCCTCAAAAAGAAGGACAAGGGGAGGAGAAACCCCAATTGGAAATAGAAGAGAAGGAAAAACCATTAAAAGTAACATTTGACCCTACATGCCAATCAGGTTCTAAAAAATGCTAGAATCTCTCCACTATCAAACCCACTATAGGCACCCCAAAAATTCTACCCAATGCCAGAGCAAGAGCCACATAAAAGACCAACACCAAAGGCAATGGGACAACCAAGCCCATAGGAAGAAACGAATAGGTACCCAACCACACACCTAGCAAAGAAGAACTGGGAAAAATCCCACAGGGTGAAAGCACTAGCCATTCCAAAAACATAGCTCCTCAGTAGGAAAATGGTGACAACCAACACCAAACCATAGCTTCCTAGAAGGATGAAAGTAGCAAATAGACCCACAACAGTGCATCCTAGGCCAAGGACAATAGCCAACACCACTCCTTAGTAGCCCTACAAAATGACACCAATAGTAAACCATCTACATCTACAAATTCATCACCATCCTCTCCAGAATCATCCCTAGATTTCAAGTTCCCCCCTCCTCTTCCCACTCCCTCTTTGCTCCATCCACATAACCCTAGTTTATTCCTTTTTCATTGACATGTTGTAGAGGTCATTTCTAGAAGTTTTCTAGGTAATCAGGCTATGGATTTGATGTGGGTTTTTTGAGAGCTTCTTAGAGGTGTGATTTGTAGATCTAGAGGACATATATTAAGCCCAAAATTGATTTATGACTAGTTTTTGGTCAAATTAGGGTTTTATAGTTAAACCCTAAGTGTTGCAGTCATGGTGCTTTCACAGAGTTTACATTTGGATGTTGAATGTGTACATGCAGTTGCAAGTCACATAAGTTACAACTTATATCCTTTATATCATTCAAGTTATTAGCCCCTTTACCTTGTGTTACCGTCAGGGTCGGTGATGTGTGTACATCATGATGATGCTTCACATCGTGATTAATACTCTTCATGTGCTATTCACTTTTGTGATGTGTGATGCTTCTTGGAAGATATAATAGTGTACATCAGTGTTTGAAGATCAAATCACTATCACACAATTTCTTCACATCACATTTTGAAGTGTAATTTGACATGTACTATATGTGGTGTGTAAATAAGTCCAATGACCACACTACAGAATTTGGATCCATTTTTTGACAAACGTTCATCAGTTGTTTGACAGCTATTTGTCAGAAAAATGACAAAATGATGAAAAAGTTTCATCACTATTTTTTCATTGAAATTCTGACGATGCATTAAACGTCGAAATAACGACATAGATTCGTTAGTCGTCGGCATCATAAAATGACTCGGATGTTCATCAAAATATCGAAGAAAACTTCATGTATCCACCGATGAATTACAACCAAAATGCAATTGCAATGGCTCTTCTGAAGCATCAAAACAACAATAGAAGTTTGTCGCCATTTCGATGAAATGGGAAAGGAGTTACAACGAAGCCTTCATGACAGTTAAGCAACTTCGTTGGACCATTTATGTGATTCATCAGTGGAGTTCGTCAAAATTGTGATGAAATGGGCAAGGAGTTACGACGAATCCTTCATCGCAACTAAGCAACTCTGTCGGAACTTTTCTGTGATTCATTGGTGGAATTCATTGAAATTTCTATGAAATGGGAAAGGAGTTACGACGAAGCCTTCGTTGCAACTATAGCAACTTTTTTGGACCTTTTCGGTGATTCGTTGGTGAGTTTCATTGAAATTGCGATGAAGCAATGCAATTTTTTTTAAAAAATATTCATTGAAATGTACCATCGCGGAGACTCTTGGCGATGACCACTGAAGCCAACCCATCGATGAGAGATCAATCATCGACATAGGATATAAAAATCACTTCGATAGTCCATGTCTTGCTGATGACTTCTGTCAGCAAGACAGATCCAATGTCACAATGATCTGACCTCTTTAGGAGTTTTGAACACTGTTGGTTATCAACAAGACATTCTGAAGGTCTCACCGATTAAACAAGTGTCTAAGAGAAAGTAAACAAATGGAACCTATTAATTTTCTTATTTTTGGTTTCTTTAAATCATAGAATAGATACCAAGTCAAATAATATGAAAACAACTTACTTCCATACAAATTAAATGATTATTCTCACAATGGAAATTGTCTAATTACAACCACAATTCCATGAAAGGTTATCCATGCTTCATAAGAGATGACTGATCATACATACAGATTGCAAGATGCATAGAAAAAGCATTACACTTGAAAACAAATAAGGGCTAACAAGGGAAGGAGTTAAGAAACAACTCTACCTATCATCACAATTTTGTTGTTCCCCTCGACAGAATCCTACAAAGACAAGTTTACAATACCAAGTCAAGTAATATGAAAAGGACTTACTTCCATACAAATTAAATGATTATTCTCACAATGGCAATTGTCTAATTACAACAACAATTCCATGAAAGGTTATCCATGCTTTATAAGAGATGATTGATCATACATACAAACTGCAAGATGCATAGAAAAAACATTACACTTGAGAACAACCAAGGGCTAAAAAGGGAAGGAGTTAAGAAACATCTGGATTGAAGAGAAAATGTGTAGGGAAAATGTTGAGTAGTGTCAAGAGAATAGATCTTGTAGAACATATTCTTGACCTAATCAAGCTCTTGAACAACTTAAACAAAATTAAAATACTAACACATACATGAGACATGTAATGAACTTCCAATATCTTCTATTTTTTTTTTTTGTATTGAAAATAGTTTAAGGTCCATTACATATCATGAAAATACCTATCCGACATTAGGATCAATACAACATCAAATCATTTCCATAATAGGAAATATATCGTATCAGTACTTTACACAACAAGAAAGAAACCAAAAAGCACCAGTTGTTTTCAAAACCAACATAGACAATACAAATTATTGTTAACAACACCACATGTTGTTGCTATTCAAATCAGCGTAAACAATACATAGTGTTGATTACATTCTCCTCATTGTTGACTTCTTTAATATCAAGGTTTGCCATTGTTTCTCCTTGGGGGTCCAACTGTTGGGGGCCACGCTATCTTTCTGGGCTTGTAACTTCATCAATTTCTCTTTGGAGCTCATCAAATGTCTGTTGGAACAACACAGTCTCTTCCAAGCTCAACCTACAGGTGGGTCCACTTCTCATATCCTCTTTGGTATTGTTAGCAGCACCTTTAGTTATTGACTTCAAGAAATTTTCCATTGAGATCTCCACAAGAGTTGAAACCTACAGAGCAACATAGTAGAAACTGAGTCTCTTGCAAGACTCAGTAAGTACCCTCTTGATACCCTTAAATTTATCATCATTTCTTGCCTTCCACAAATGCGACATGATCTTATTGGATAAGAAATACCAAAATAGCTTACAATCAAACTTGAGCTGGAAATTACAAAAAAGAATATCACGCCAATTAATTTTACCATTGCTATTCCAGACCTTCAGCTTATGGCAGAATAAGTACCAAATTTCCTGAGCATAAAAAAATTCAAAAAGAATATGTTTGATAGTTTCCAGAGTCCTACAGATACTGTAGATTTCAACACTTTCATGGTTATATTTATAGGGATCTATCTTTTTCATTAATGTAGAGGTAGGTAAAGGAGAAATAATTATAATTGTAACACTATTCATAGTCCAGTAAATTATGTTCGTAATTTATGTTCAATGGACCTCAGTTTTATCATTATACTACCCATCTAATACCATATTCTAATCTAGGGTTCAACTATCTCAGATCTAAAGAAGCACCTTCAATTAACCATTTAAAGTGCTATAAAATAAGGTAAGACTTTTACTTGAGAAAAATTGGGTACACTTGTAGGATTAACATTCTCACAATCATCAAGATTTATTGGCACACAGACACAACCTGCAACATATGAAGTAATGGATGACTACAAGTTAGTGAAATGGTCCTTAATATGTGAGTGGTTTGCAAATTGATTGGTAGAAAATAAGGTTACAAACATAAATACATGAAAAATTATGAGGACAATCTATTGTAATCATCAAAATAGATGAAAAGTGCAAAGGAAAGAGCTGAGCTACATCTCTAGAGCCTAAACAAAACACATGCAAGAAAAGTACATTACCTTATTGAGTTTCTCTTTATTTTGAGAATATTTTAATATTCTCTACTTAACAGGGCCAACCACACGACGATGGAAGCTCATTTGGCCTCCCCCCCCCTCACATCACTCTCAATTCCCCATACCCAATCACATAAAATTAATCATTCATTCATCCATTAATAACATATAACATTCATTCATTCATCCATTAATAACATATAACATTCATTCATTAATATATAAAATTCATTAATTAACATATTCACATTCATTCATTAACATATAATATTCATTCTTTTAATTTTTACATATTATCAAAAATATGGTTGTCATGATATGATTACAATCACTTTTTTTTTGTTTCTTTTTTAAAGCTAAAAAAATATGAAGTGGAGTATCATTTTCTAAATCATCTGTCCCCCCTTTTAGTTTTTTTCCCCTATGTTTGTGATCTTAATGTATGCCTAGTCGTCTGCTCATGATGTGGACACCGCTGCAAGGGTGGTATGCTGCAATAATAAAGAAATGTTAAACTAATATGTTTTATTATTATTGTTACAAGTATTTCATTAATTAAAAGAACATTAGAGTGGTTCTCTTTACTTGATGGGTCCACATCATGTTCCTGAACTTCTGTTATAGACTCATACTCAACATGCTGAACACCCTCTAAATCTTGATCAGAGTTGAAACATGAAAGGTTACATTAATTAATACACCAATTGAAATTAAATATGTTTAAAAGAACATGAGAGTGGTCCTCTTTACCTGATGGGGCCACATCATGTTCCCGATCATGCTCAACACGTTGATCACACTCTACATGCTCTAAAGTTGAAACATGAAAGGTTACATTAATTAATACACCAATTGCAATTAAATATGTTTAAAAGAACTTTAGAGTGGTCCTCTTTACCTAATGGGGCCACATCATGTTCTTGATCTTCTCTAGCCTGATCATGCTCAACATGTTGATCATGCTCTACATGCTCTAAAGTATTGGGATGCACACCATGACCTTCATCCGCAGTTGTGCTCCACCCTCACCAGCAGCATTCCAATGTCATGTGCAGTATTATCATTGCTTGAATGTTTAAAACAAATAGGCATGTAATTAATTTATGGTGGAAATTAATATTGAATAGATTGCACAAGTATTCAATTTTAAATAAACTTTATTGAGTTTATTTACCTGTGTGTTGGATGTAGTGGAAGGTTGTGTTTTCCCAGTCAAGACTCTTAGGCATTCAGCCATGGCTCATAGCTTTGCTAGAAGGCAATCTTCAAGTCATCTTTTGTGGCAACTCTATTGAATTCAGAGCCCTACATTTTTGCATAAGATCATGAATTTTGCTTCTATGGTGTGATAAAACCAAAATTGTTTTCAATTTATTATTTGGATAGTATATTTCATTTATTGATACTTACAATTCGTGTGACTAATTTCATATAACCACCAAAGCCAAGTTTGTGCTGCCCATATTTGTCTAGTCTTTCCTTTGTTTCCTTCAATGTGTTGGGCAGCCTATGAAAATTTTGAAATATGTTAGATTATCTAAAAAGAAAGATTAATCATTATATAATTACATTGTTGATAGTATCACAAACCTTCCTTGGCTAGGTGGTTTCTTTCCTTTTTTCTTTTCAGCCTTCTCCTTTCCATCCAACACTAGGTCCTTCCACTCCCTCTCCGGAATCATGTGGGGATGCTCGTCCTTTTTTTTCTTCTATAAATGTGACCTATATCGGTCTCTTACATACTTTATATAGGTACTAGCTTTCTTAAGGACCTTGGTTCGGTTGAATGTTTTATCACCGAACAACACAACTAAACGGTTAATGAGCTCATCTTTTAAATCTTGATTTTGGGCATTCAACCATGTATGTATGGTGGGCTCGAAGAGCTCCAATGTAATATCACTTAGATGTTGATAAAAAACATCATTTCCTGCAAAATGATGATGGGATCAATAGTCTAAAAAGAGTGATCAATAAGTAAATTTCAATTGGATTATATATAATAATAATTAAAACATTTTAAAGTACCTAGGACCTTTATTTTTATGGGAATGAAATCCTCGGTCACCACAAATGTGACTGGAAATGTTCCCGTACTATTAATACGGGAATATCTAGGAAATGTTGCTAAAACATCACTAGTACTAGTCGCCTCTGCATCCCCAGGTACATGTCCTAATGCATGTTCTGGCATGTGTTCGCTGCTAGAGGGTGCATTAATGGATGCTTGCATGGTATGTGTTTCCAACATTTCAAATGACAATATAGCCATAGATGATGGGGTCTTATGATGTTATGTATGCATAGGAAGATCAAGATAGACACTTGTACCAACCCCTACTCCTTGGGCAGCACTTGTAGTACCCTTATCATGGCCAAAGCATCATGAGGAGGAAAATAATCCTATAAAAACAACACATATATTAGTTCATGACATAAAAGAGTACAAAATATAAAACCATGAATGAAATTATGTTATAGTTAAAGACCTCATGACAACTTACTTGCAAGTTTTGTGATCTCTTAGTCAATATTTTAACCCTCTCTCTTATCTCATCTGTTTGAGGCACTATGAATATCAACTTAATGATTTCTTCATTGCATTTTTTTTGGATCTTCCTTATCATATTGAGAGGGTTTGTTGAATAAGCAATGTCATCATCACAAAATATTGAATCCACTTCACTATGGATGCTCTCATCTACTGCTGGTGCCTTTCCCCGATTAGTCGATTGCAACAAGAATATTAAAAACATTATCAAAACTAACTCAATAAACTTATGAAAAAAACATAATAATAAAACATTTTGCTCATATCTAATTTGTACAATTACAATGAGGTAAACCTGTCGGGTAGAAGCACCTGAAGATACATCGCGATCTGTGCTCTGGGCCAAAGCCTTCTCTGTACGATCGATGTCCCGCTATGAAAAAAATTAAATATAAAAAACATTACCGAAATGAAACCAATAGACTTACGAAAAAAATATAAGAATAAAATGGTATATTGGAGTCATTAATTGGAGGTTGGCTAAAATGATACATAGTACGTACCACCCCCATAGTAACTTTGTTTCTAACTAAGTGATTCAAATTGTAATCGATTAGAAACTCTTCCCCTATAGTTATTGATTTTATCATACATACGAATACATGGTTTCCCTCGCACAACTTGAATATGCAATTGGGTTGCTTATTTGTTGACGTAGGTTGTGTACTATTTATAAACCTTGCAATATTCCCTGATGCTTTTGGCCTTCTGTCAATGCACATAGCCACTCCATTTTGATCCTTATCTTTTAGTTGTATAGAACTTGCTGACAGTGCATACCTATGCATACTTCGTGTATATCGAACCAGTTGCATCCAATATTTGTAACTATAATAGGGTCCGACATACTCCATCAATTTAGTAACTTTTTCATAACATACCTTTATGCCATCCATGCAAAATAGGCCCAAACCATGTAATGATGATGGTTCTATGCGATATATCCTCTCATTGACACAAAAATCAGTGTTTATTGGAGGAAGTTCCTTGGGTACCCATTGTTTCCGTAGATGTTTGTACCTCAAGGGTACCTCGACGTCACCTATGCTCTCATCATCATAAGAACATGAACCCCCTTCAGCAAGAAAAAATTCCATGCGTTTACGAAATTTTCTTCTAATCTTTTGACCTCTAGTTGATCTTCCTCTTTTAGACATACTACATGTCTCGCTTTCCTCTTCTCTTCTTGAATTTCCCTCGCTCGAGGAAGACAGATCTGAAAAATACCTATTTGGTGGTACCTACACTCATAAGGATGTTGGATGAGGGTATGTGCAGGATCATCATGGAAAAATAGGCCCTTAAGTGGCAAAAAATTCAGAAAAATTAGTGTTAGGCAACTTGATGTAAAAATTTGAATAAGTTATATGTATTATTTCAAAAATATGTAACAATATAATTTATAGAAAATTGAATGTAGTTTCTAAACTACTAGGTTTATTTAAAAATAAATAAAATCTATTTAGTGAAAATTTGAAATTTCAATGCAGAATACTTAAATTTCAAGGAAAAATAAGAAGTAGGTGTCTGACCACCCTAACCATAATAAATTGATAATATTTTTTTAAGATATTATATATAAGTAGAGGACTCATGTCCGGATGTGATGCATATTTTTTTGTAATTTTTTTCCAAGTAAATAATTAATTATGAATTTTTTATTACAACTTTTAAAAAATATAAAAACTCGTATGTCTAACCACCTTAACTTGGTCAAAACTTCATGAAATTTAATTTTTCTTTTTTTAATCCTATAGTATGTGAATCATAAAATGTGATGCATGTTTTAGATTCAAAAAATGTGATACCGTTTGAAAGTTATAGATATTTTTCAATCAGCCTATCGATTAGGACTTTAATCGTAATTCTAATCGAAAATAAATAATAATTATTTATTAAATTCAAATTAAAGCATAATTTATATTGGTGGAAAGTTGAGAATCTCCTCTAAAAACCCTTTTCAGTTCATCAATTTTGGGTTAAAAAAAAGTCATCAGCCACATACCCTACAAATACCCATAATATTGCCACTTTTTGGCCCATCATGATCCTGCACATACCCATGAAGTTCTTTCATGGTGATGTGATCCCAATGTGACATTATGATTAATCTATCATTTCATCGCTAGAATTTCATAGGTTATAAGGTAATCAAGTCTTGATAGATTGCAAGTTATTGTTACTACCATCCAAATGTGTCTATCACAAATCAAATCTACTTAATGTTTTAACTCTCAAACTTTGTAACAAGTGTTAAATGTGACTATGGTCCACTAGTCACACAACCAAGGCCTCAAATGTATTCTCTAATTGTAATCAAAGGAATTTTTCTCTTCATTCAAGTAAATAAACTTGAAGGGAAACACCACCAAGTGGTTTATTGTACACCTACATGACTAAAAATAGCTACAAATTTACATTTAATTTCCATATGTCTAAGTGGTTAACGGGGAGGGAGTGTGTACTAGGCATGGTTATGTCATCATAAGTTTATGCTTTGGCAATAAATTTTTTTGAAGTCATCTTAAATCTTCCTATGTCTAATTTCTAGGAGACTTTTGGTATGTTTTAAGGTAGGATGATTGATGAAAGAGCCCAAAGAGCCTTTTTCCATGGTATCCAGGTACACATAGCAACGGTCTTCTCTTATACGGTTGGACATGATTTAAAGAGCTTAGCTAGGAATTATTCATTTAACCTAAGGTTTTCTCATAATGCCATCATTGGAAAAGTATGATCAAATTATTCTATTATGAAGAATTGGTCTGTGTGCCTCTAGTAATCACTATAAATGTTTGTAAGGATAAAATGACTAATTGCATCAGGTAGGAGAGAATCAACTTTGAGTTCTTCAAAGATTATATTCTTCTATTCATAATTTTTAAGGGTTGTGTGTGGAGGAGGTTATCACTACCAAGAAGGGAGGAGACCTTTCCTTGTATTCTTTTATAATTCTCATTATTCTTATTTATTTTATACTTACATTTACAAATACTCATACATATGCATTTACTGTTTTCATTTATTTCTCATGTAGTTTAATAGTTTGATCGATTTCATATTATATGTGTTGAAGACTTTAGAATTTCAATTACATTAATTTATGGATATGTTGTATCTATAACACTACAAAACCATATGCTTTTGCATTTACACTTGCATTTAGAAATACACATTTATATACATAGATATAGATTTCTTTAATGATATGTTGCATTTATTGTTCTAGGAGAGCATCTAGTAATTGCATTTACATTTACATTTAAAAATACATATACATACATACATATATATATGTGTGTGTGTGTGTGTGTGTGTGTGTGTGTGTGTGTGTGTGTGTGTGTATCTATATCATTTATACTCAGTGTTTAGAAACAACCCAATAGGTCTGCACATGGATAAAAATTCATAAAATTAGATCTCCCATACATGTTTTGTTGAAACCTAGGCTTGAACCTGTCATTTCACATGCTTTTATTCACAAAACTATTGAGGACAATAGTTATACCTTCTTCATTTCTCATCCTACGCCCTATTCATGCATTCTACAATTACAACAGTATCCATGGGGCCTCTTACACAAGCTACAGTAATCACAAAAAGTGTAAGAGCCCCTTTATATCATGTTTCAACTATAAAACCCTCAAAAATAGGGTAACTCAGATTATGATTTGTTGGTGAGCTATATGGATAAAATCATTAGTACCAACTCATTCTTAGAGTTTTTTGAAAGAGAAGCGAATCAGGTGGCAGTTAAGTACAAACCTTATAGTGTCAAGGTAAATGAGGTGATCATTTTTGATTGGCCAACTGATGAAGAGTACCAGAAATGGGTAAATGCATATTTAACTAAGAAAGAGTGAAAAGGAGTAGGCTGCTAATGGTTGAAAAATCAGATGTTGTAGTTACAACATATTCCATTTTTTTTTTTGTGACAATCTAGGCATGAAATTCTTGAAGTTTTTTGTTGCTGCATCAACCATTCTCAGTGGGCACGATGAACAAGAAGATTCTCTAGGGAGATTGTTGTTGTAAAAAAATTTTGGAATATCACAAGGTGGTCCAATTGGCTGGTGATGCATGTGTTTTCTGGCTTGATGCTTGTTTGCTCCTTCTTTTTCTATAAGAAGGATTTCAAGACCAAAAGTATAGGTTATCAAGTTAGATATTTTTGGTCGAGTCTAGATAAAGTTGCAGAGAAAATTGTAAAGTCTGATGGTTTTAGGGAAAATGCAATTTAGGTTTTGAGTCATTTTGTAGTAGGTTTTGAATTCAAGGGGATTTGATGTTTTATGATAGTACTAGCATTTTAATTGATATAATTAATTCAAACTCATGTCTCTCCATTGTACAAGCATATCTAAATTTTGAATAAAATAATCAAGGGTTGTTTCGTTCATCTCATTGTTGTGGTGTGTATGATTCTTGTTTTAGGTTTAATTCAAGGAATTAATTAAAATGCTTGAATGAGATTGTAGGTGGATATGTTTTGTATAAGGATTTGATAAGTAGTACTGGGTTAGAATACATATTGATGAGATTGTAAAGCAATGTTAGCAAGGATCTTATATGTTATGTGTTAAATCTGTCATAAACCCTTAGATGCTTATAAATTTGACTCCTCCAATGGTATATGGCACTGATCTAAGTTGTACTTATTCGTATGGTCCAGTATTTTTTTTCCTTTACCTAGAGCTTGCTACAAATTGCAAATCAATGTTTATCTTATACTGTGAAATGTTTTTGTAGTTATCTCACACTCCAAATAGTTGATATTATTGATAAACAACCAATTCTATTTGATATTATCTTATTATGTTGAGCTATTAAATGAGATTATCTGTTGTTGTTACTATTGTTTATGATGATGGTGTAGAGGTTGTAAACAAATTAAGGGATCACCCTCCCAGGTCTTGCAGAGCCCAAAGTGTAGGAGGTCTTTCAAATCCTCATCAGTTGGTCCAGGTCCTTCAAGCTGCCCTTTTTTGGAATTGGCAATTCCATAGGTAGATTAGAAGATCAACCTGTTTACCATAAAAAAAACCAACACCTTGCATATGTTTGTGGTGGAGGTTTTAAAGAAGAATTGTATGCCTCTATTTCCATTCATTAGATCTACCTTAGCCTAGCATATACTTGGGCTAAGTCTACAATTGCTTCAGACTCATGTGATGAAGGCTATGTGTGATGAAATCCTAGACCTCAACCAAGATGTGGGTAGATTATGGGAGTTTTTCCAAGACCTGAGGCTGGTGGATAAAAATGGGAAAGACTAAGCTATTTTATTTTTTCTTTCTTATCTTATACCATTTTACGAGAAGATCTTTGGAAACTAGGCATGAGAATTGAATGTTAAAGAGAATGGGGGTGCCAAACTTACAGTACTCATTGCCCCTTGGTCATTGATTTTCCCTAAGTTCCCTCAACCTCGTCCTCGGTGCTAGTATTGACCTTGTTTTCACTCCTCCAAACTCTTCCTCGGCGCTGATATTGACCTTTTTTTCACTCCTCCAAACTCTTCATTGGCACTGGTATTGACCTTGTTTTAACTCCAAACTCTTCCTCGACGCTAGTATTGACCTTGTTTTCACTCCTCCAAACTCTTCCTCGGCACTGATATTGACCTTATTTTCACTCCTCCAAACTCTTCGTCAGCGCTAGTATTGACCTTGTTTTAACTCCAAACTATTCTTCGGCACTAGCATTGACCTTGTTTTCACTACTCCAAACTCTTCCTCAGCATTGGCATTGACCTTGTTTTCACTACTCCAAACTCTTCCTCGGCATTGGCATTGAACTTGTTTTCACTACTCCAAACTCTTCCTCGACATTGGTATTGACCTTTCACTTCTCCAATTTGACGAGCTACAACCTGGTTTTCTTAGGTTTTACAGTATTTTAATTAAGTTGAAATTTTTGGTTCCATTAACTAGGTTTTAATATTATACAATATAGTTAAGTATATATTAGCTATATTTTACATAATAAATAATATAATTATTCAACTTATTATAAGTATATATTATATTCTTTAACAAAATTATTAAATACCTATAAAATTATTATAATTAATAATTAATATAGTATATATTTAATATAATAGTAATATATATTAATATGAGAGAGAGAAACTAAATTTTGATTGGTTGTTTCATGTCAACAATCCAAGGATGGCATATGTCCTTGGGGAGTTATGCTCAAGGTAGAATGCCATTTGATTGAAGCTATGATAATTCTCCTTTAAGACCTCTTCAATGTACCCATTGCACACTTAAGGAGACAAAGATAAACATAAGGAAAAAAATATATAGAGAGAGGGAGATAATGACAAACATACAAATAGAAAGGGAGACAAAGAGATAGAGAGGGGTAGAGAGATAAAGAGATAAGGATGAATAGATAGAGATATAGGGAGGGTGATTGATATATCTCTCCTTGTCGCTCTCTATATCTCTATATCTACCACTATCTATGTCACTCCCTCTTCCCCCCTCTATCTATTGAGCTATCTCTCTCTCTCCCCCCTTTCTCTCTCATTCACTCCATCTCTCCCTCCATCCCGAGTTGATTTTTTTTTTGGGTTGGCTATTAGTACATTGCTCCATAGCAATGCCCAAACCAAAGTACTACAAATCGGATATTTGATTTGTTTTGGATATCCAATTTGTGTTTAATATCTAATTTGAAAAACATTTTAAAATGTAATATTTTGGTGCTATAAATCGGATATCCAATTTTTGTACACATATACCCAAGAGTAATTAGGAGGTGGAGGGTGGGTAAGAGAGAGAGAGGGAGAAGGAGAGAGAGGGAGAGAGAGAGAGAGAGAGGGGGGGAGAGAGAGAGAATTAGGAGGG